>SJYX01010168.1:921919-1056802 GCA_006410675.1 Oreotragus oreotragus | reverse complement strand
CAGGTCAGGTGGTCTGGTATTCCCATCTCTTTCAGATATTCCACAGTTTGTTTCGATCCACACAGTCAAAGGCTTTGGCATAGTCAATAAAGCAAAAGTAGATGTTTTTCAGGAACTATCTTTCTTTTTTGATGATCCAGTGGATGTTGGCAATTTGCTCTTTGGTTCCTCTCCCTTTTCTAAAACCAGCTTGAATAATTACTTTAAATGTAAGCAGATTAAACGCACCAACCAAAAGACACAGACTCGCTGGGTGTATGAAACATGTGTATATATCCACTTTAACATACCACATCACTCTTCGTGACCCTCCCCCTCAACCAAATTGTATGTAATTATTTTATATTGTTAAGTTAATCATGTTCTCATTATGACTTGCAATTGTAATTATCTTTTCTTTTTTTGTCTGACTACCGATTGTGGAAAGTGGTACACATCTTTTACTATTGTGATTATGTAACTATTACTCAATACCATTGTATCATGACTGGTCAACAGAAAAATAATAGAACTCTATATCATCAAAACTAGGATCTAATAGAAAAACCTGTAATCACTTTTTAAAATCCACATGCATATTAGAATTATCTTGAATTTTTTTTGAATAATACAAATGTGCCAGGTAGTGCTTTTTTTCTTCAGAGCTCCAGATATGTTCCTAATGAGCAGTCATGTTTATTTATTTATAGCAGTCATGTTTAATAACAACTGAATCATATGATAATCTCTTGCTTTTACCTAGCTTGTTTCACTTTTTCTCTTTCATATTCAGTGCTCCCATTTCATTTAGTTTATGTTCTCCAGTTTCTCCATTTCTTCACTTTTCTTGATGTTCTTTCTCAAGTCTTTATCAAGTATAGTGGAAAGGCTTTATATACATATATACGTACAATATATATTTTAGAAGACTGGTAAATTTTTTCCTAACTAAAAAAATATGACATTTTGATTCTACTTGTGCAACATATCTCAACATAATGAAAGCCATATATGATAAACCCACAGCAAACATTATCCTCAGTGGTGAAAAATGGAAAGCATTGCCCCTAAAGTCAGGAACAAGAGAAGGGTTCCCACTCTCACCACGGCTATTCAACATGGTTTTGGAAGTTTTAGCCACAGAAATCACAGAAGAAAAAGAAATAAGTGGAATCCAGACTGGAAAAGAAGAAGTAAAACTCTCACTGTTTGCAGATGACATGATCCTCTACATATGAAACCCTAAAGACACCACTAGAAAAATATTAGAGCTAATCAATGAATACAGTAAAGCTGAAGGATATAAAATTAACACACAGAAATCCCTTGCATTCATGTACACTGCTGCTGCTGCTAAGTCACTTCAGTCGTGTCTGACTCTGTGCGACCCCATAGATGGCAGCCCACTAGGCTCCCCCGTCCCTGGGATTCTCCAGGCAAGAACACTGGAGTGGGCTGCCGTTTCCTTCTGCAATGCATGAAAGTGAAAAGTGAAAGGGAAATCGCTCAATCGTGTCTGACTCATAGCAACCCTATGGACTGGACCATCCATGGGATTTTCCAGGCAAGAGTACTGAAGTGGGTTGCTATTGCCTTCTCCGTCATTTACACTAACAATGAGAAAACAGAAAGAGAAATTAAGGAAACAATTCCATTCACCATTGCTTATTTGATTTATATGAAGAGTATATCATGCAAAATGCTGGGCTGGTGAAGCACAAAGAAAGAAAGAAAAAGAAGTCACTCTGTTGTGTCTAACTCTTTGTGACCCCATGGACTCTAGCCTAGCCTACCAGGCTCCTCCATCCATGCGATTTTCCAAGCAAGAGTACTGGAGTGGGTTACTATTTCCTTCTCCAGGGAATCTTCCTGACCCAGGAACTGAACCCAGGTCTCCCACAGTGCAGGCAGACTCTTTACCATCTGAGCCATCAGGGAATCCAAATGTTATTTGAGCATTTAGTTTACAGAGGAGAGTAATATCTACTACAGAGCCAATCAACTTGTTCTTCACTGCCAAAATTACCTGGGGCTCCTGTAGAAAGTGAAAGTGAAGTCACTCAGTCATGTTTGACTCTGTGACTCCATGGACTGTTGACTGCCACACTCCTCCATCTGTGGGATTCTCCAGGCAAGAATACTGGAGTGGATTGCCATTTTCTTCTCCAGGGGATCTTCCCGACCCAGGGGGCGAACCTGGGTCTCCTACACTGCAGGCAGACTCTTTACCATCTGAGCCACCAGGAGCTCAGATGAAGCACGATCTGGAATCAAAGATTGCTGGAAGAAATATCAATAACCTCAGATATGCAGATGACATCACCCTTATGGCAGAAAGCAAAGAGGAACTAAAGAGCCTCTTGATTAAGGTGAAAGAGGAGTGAAAAAGCTGGCTTAAAACTCAACATTCAAAAAACAAAGATCATGGCATCTGGTCTCATCACTTTATGGCAAATAGATGGGGAAAGTGGAAACAGTGACAGACTTAATTTTCTNATAACCTCAGATATGCAGATGACATCACCCTTATGGCAGAAAGCAAAGAGGAACTAAAGAGCCTCTTGATTAAGGTGAAAGAGGAGTGAAAAAGCTGGCTTAAAACTCAACATTCAAAAAACAAAGATCATGGCATCTGGTCTCATCACTTTATGGCAAATAGATGGGGAAAGTGGAAACAGTGACAGACTTAATTTTCTTGGGCTCCAACATCACTGAGGACAGTGGCTGCAGCCATGAATTTAAAAGACACTTACTACTTGGAAGAAAAGCTATGACTAACCTAGACAGCATATTAAAAAGCAGAGACATTACTTTGCCAACAAAGGTCCATATAGTCAAAGCTATGGCTTTTCCAATAGTCATGTATGGATGTGAGAGTTACACCATAAAGAAGGCTGAGCGCCAAAGAATTGGTGCTTTTGCTGTCTGTGGTGTTGGAGAAGACTCTTCAGAGTCCCTTGAACTGCAAGGAGATGAAGCCAGTCAATCCTAAAGGAAATCAGTCCTGAATATTCATTGGAAAGACTGATGCTGAAGATGAAACTCCAATCCTCTGGCTACTTGATGCAAAAAGCTGACTCACTGGAAAAGACCTTGATGCCGGGAAAGATTGAAGGCAGGAGAAGGGGATGACAGAGGATGAGATGGTTAGATGGCATCACCGACTCAATGGACATGAGTTTGAGTATGCTCCAAGAGATGGGCAAGGACAGGGAAGCCTGGCGTGCTGCAGTTCATGGGGTTGCAAAGAGTCTGACACAACTGAATGGCTGAACAACAACAAAAACGAGGCAAATATAGATGTGTTTCCACCTAATAACAATCCCAGATGTGTGTACATCTAAAAACAGATCACTGAACTATAGTAAGCAATAGTCAACAGAACTCCTAACTAAGAATTTTTAAAATTATCAAATATAACTGGATATGTCAACATTACTCTCAGTCATTGATCGGACAAATGTACTGAAAATCATTAAAAGTACAGAATACCTGAGACACAGATGTAGAGAATAAATGTATGGATACCAAAGCAGGAGAGGAGGTGGGATGAACTGGGAGATTGGGATTGACATATATATTCTACTATGTATAAAAGGCTTCCTGTGTAGCTCAGTCAGTAATGCATCTGCCTGCAATGAGAGAGACCTGGGTTCAATTCCTGGGTCAGGAAGTTCCCCTGGAAAAGGAAATGGCAAGCCATTCCAATATTCTTGCCTAGAGAATCCCATGTACAGAGGAGACTGGCAGGATACTGTTCATGGGATCGCAACAGTCAGACACGGCTTAGTGCTATCTTTTATTTATTTATAAAATAGATAACTAGTGAGAACCCACTATATAGCACAGGGAACTCTACTCAGTGCTCTGTGATGACCTAAATGGTCATCATAAAAGAGGGGATATACATATAGCTGATTTACTCTGCTATACAGCAAAAACTAACAANTATCACTATAGATAGAATCAAGTGATCTAGAAAACTAATCAAGACAAAGCAAATTGTGTACAGATCTATCCTTTGTCAATAGTGAGCTTGATTGTTGAGGATGGAGAAGGCAATGGCAACCCACTCCAGTACTCTTTCCTGGCAAATCCCATGGATGGAGGAGCCTGGTAGGCTGTAGTCCATGGGGTCGCTAGGAGTCGGACATGACTGAGCAACTTCACTTTCATGCACTGGAGAAGGCAATGGCAACCCACTCCAGCGTTCATGCCTGGAGAATCCCAGGGATGGGGGAGCCTGGTGGGCTGCCATCTCTGGGGTCGCACAGAGTCGGACATGACTGAAGCAACTTAGCAGCAGCAGCAGCAGCATTGCTGAAGATAAATGAGAGTGCCATAGGGGCAACTGATATAGATATTTTGCAAGTAATTTGTCTTCTTGAAATGGAAGAAAAACATGTCAATACTTATTGAAACTTAAAGACTGCCATTTTCTTTAGACGATTTACAGGAAATATGTTAAATGAGAAGAAAAACAGAGTTTATATATAGTAATTTTTTAAAAAAATTGAAATGTTAGGAGAAATTTGGGAAATGCAGGGTTTTTTCCTTCAATCAATAGTTCTTATTTAAATAATTCATTAATTCCACAAATACATATAAATATTTACTCTGTAAATTAAGTGCAAATCTATTTTAATATATGTACTTGACTTTGGAACAATAAAAATATATAGAAAGTCAAGAAATGGTAATTAGTTATATCAAGGATTTGTAAGTTTATACATATTAAACACCATGATATGTAAGTTTATTATGAGGTCTGGGTGTGGCATATATGATATGAAGGCCATTAAGGTCTCAGGGCTTCAACTTAAACTTCTGCTATTTCTGGGAGCTTGATAAAGGTATTAGCAAATTATCAGTGGCATTGTCTTGGATGTAGATGCTAATTTTGAATAGGATATGGTATAGAGAAACTGAAAAGTGAAGAATATTTGTATCTAATACATTAAGTAATATATAGAAGATAAGTTGATATCTGAAAGAGGTAAATATAGATAAAAGTGAAACAAAAAAAAATGTAAAGTGACATTTAATTCCAGACATGATAAAATGACTGGTACTACCTCTCATTTATGCTACTATAAAACTGGAAAAAAAATGTATGAAATACTATTTTAATTCACTGGAAAACAGGTGACAATGTGCAAAATCTACACATTGACAACTACAGATCATTTTAATAGATATTTTAGAAAACAGATAAATGGATATGGACACTATGTTTATGAAATTAAAAACTCAAAATTAAGATTTGTTAATTTTCCTAAATTTTAATACAATCCAAAGTCTTAGCAATTTTCTCTTCTATAAAAAATTAACAAGCTAAATAAAAAATTCAAATTAATAATCAATTTTAAGTGATAGTCAAACATATATTTAAAAGAAACAAATGAGTAATAACACTACCATAACTTAAAAAGCTACTATAAAACTACATTGAGCTTCCCTGGTGGCTCAGATGGTAAAGCATCTGCCTGCAATGGAGGAGATGCAGATTCAATCCCTGGGTGAGGAAGATCCCCTTGAGAAGGGAATGGCTACTCACTCCAGTATTCTTGCCTGGAGAATCCCCTGGACAGAGGAATCAATTACAATGATGATATGATAATATGAAGCAACCAAACTCTAACACATTGCTGGAAGGGAAGCAAACTGGTACATCTTTAGAAACAGTTTTTAGTTTTTTCAGTTCAGTTCAGTCACTCGGTCACGTCCAACTCTTTGCAACCCCATGAATTGCAGCACGTCAGGCCTCCCTGTCCATCACCAACTCCCAGAGTTCACTCAGACTTATGAAACTACTTTTTAGGGATTTATTATAGGTAAATAGAAGTATATGATGNCAGTTCAGTCACTCGGTCACGTCCAACTCTTTGCAACCCCATGAATTGCAGCACGTCAGGCCTCCCTGTCCATCACCAACTCCCAGAGTTCACTCAGACTTATGAAACTACTTTTTAGGGATTTATTATAGGTAAATAGAAGTATATGATGAAAATACTGTGAACATAAATGTGCCATTCACATGGCTTTTTTCACAATACACTCAAATGGAAATAACACATTCTCCTTTCTTAACAGGAGAGTAATTCTACTCACCAATATGTATGAATTATTAATATATTCAACAGGAAGGGTGGATTTTAAAAATATTATTCTGAGTAAAAAAAGAAATCTGAATCCAAAAGAATATTTGTTGTATTTTCTATTTATATAAAATTTTAGATCCAACCAAACTAATCTTGTGCAATAAATCTGATTAGCTAAAGTTAAGAAAACAATAAAAACATTAACTTAAGAAATATTTATTGCATGATAGGCATATGCTGAACATTCTTATTGAGTTATGCCAAAAAAAAAAAAGTAAAACTCTCTCCCTCTGTAGATCTTTCATTCAAGAGTGGAAATAAATAAATAAAGTGCAAAATATAACAAAACAATATGTGTCAAGTTTGTATAGAGAAAAAATAAGAGGGTAGGCTAGAAATAACTCTTATAGAACAATAACTTTGAGGAAAGACATGAAAAAGAAAAAGGCTTTACTTACAAAGAAGAAAGAGATTAATGCAAGAGCAAGTAAAAAGTCAGTGAGGCAAATGAATACCTGGATTATTGCAGGAATAGAAATGAAGTCAGTGTGGTTGGAATGGATTGAACAAGGAGAGAACCAATAAACACAATCAGTGATGAGACCGTGGGAGGGGGAGCAGATTCCATTGTGTCGTGTCTTGTGTCTGGGACTTACATGTATATGTAAATCACTGAGTATATTCCTACATATGAAAAATATCCTACATTTGAAAGGTTTGGAGCAGAAGTAGGATATGAAATGATTCATTTTTTAAAAAATGCTGGTTTTTTATTTCGAGAATAGACTTTAGGGCTTCAGGAAAAGAATCAGGGAAATCATTGAACAACTCAGGAAGAGGTGAAGTGGTGAATTATAGTCAGATTCTACATATTTTTTTGAGAGGCCAAGAGTATTCTACATATTTTTTTGAGAGGCCAAGAGTATTCACAAATTTACTAGATGTGGGGTAAGAGAAAAAGATAACAATTGAAGATGACATCGAGCTTTCAGTTTTTAGTTCTTTTGGGTTTAGTTGCTTGCTTTGTTTTGTATGGCCTGAGTTCACTTTGGATGCGAATAACAATTTATGGAGATACAGAAGATTGTGTGGAAAGAGTGAAATAAAAACAGAAATTCACTTTTGAGTATGTTAAGCATAAAATTTCTGTTAGGTATCACGTTGACTTTAAGTAAGTTTTTCAATACACAAGTATGATGTTTGCATAAATACCAGAACTTTAAAAATTTGAGTTATTGATATCTGAATGGTATTTAAAAACACAAGACTCAACATCTAAAGGTGTGCAAATAGATAGTATAAATAAGAGGCTCTAACACAGAGGCAGGGTATCCCCCAACATTTAGATATTGGGAAACAAATAGAAACCAGTAAAAAAGAATGAGAGGGAGAGAACAGCAAGTTAGGAGAAAACACAGAATGTGATGTCTACAAAGCCAAATGAAGAATGTATACCAAAGAGGAAGACGTGGTTAAGTGTGTTAAATGCAGACCAAAGTTCACTTAGGATAGAAACTGAAAACTGTCTGTTGGACTTAGCAATATTAAGGTCACTGATGACCCTGAAAAGAGCAAATTCAAGAATGAATTTATGTAGAAGCCTCTTTGGAGGGAATTCAACCAAAGTTGGAAGAAATAAAAGACATCGACTCATTGGAAAAGACTCTGATGCTGGGAGGGATTAGGGGCAGGAGGAGAATGGGACGACAGAGGATGAGATGGCTGGATGGCATCACTGACTCGATGGACATGAGTCTGAGTGAACTCCGGGAGTTGGTGATGGACAGGGAGGCCGGGCGTGCTGCAGTTCATGGGGTCGCAAAGAGTCGGACATGATTGAGTGACTGAACTGAACTGAACTGAACTGAATATGAAATAAAAGATATATGGTATGGATAGATTATTTGACATTTTGTGTTTTTTAACTTCTTAAAGACTTTGACTGTGTGGATCACAATAAACTGCTGAAAATTAAGTTCATGGGGTCGCAAAGAGTCGGACATGATTGAGTGACTGAACTGAACTGAACTGAACTGAATATGAAATAAAAGATATATGGTATGGATAGATTATTTGACATTTTGTGTTTTTTAACTTCTTAAAGACTTTGACTGTGTGGATCACAATAAACTGCTGAAAATTCTGAGAGATGGGAATAACAGACCACCTAACCAGCCTCTTGAGAAATCTGTATGCAGGTCAGGAAGCAACAGTAGAGGGAGGTGGGAGGGGGTTTCAGGATGGGGAACACATGTACACCTGCGGTAGATTCATGTCGATGTATAGCAAAACCAATATGATATTGTAAAGTAATCAGCCTCAATTAAAATAAATAAATTTATATTAATAAAGTTTAAAAAACTAATCTTAAAAAATTTAGCAGAGCAGAAATCATACAATGTATGATTTGTTTCACAAATTATTAAACTCACTCTAGAAGAAATTAAATTAGAAATCTATAGCTGAAAATAGCCTGTAAATCCCCAATTATTTGAAGGTTGAACAGCATATGGTTTCTAAATAACTCATGAGTTATAGAAGAAGAATCAAACTGTTTTTAACAGAATGAAATATGAACACAATCTATCAAAATCTATGGGCTGAATCTAAAGTAATTCTTAGAGGGAACTGTATAGCATTTAATGGTTTCAGTAAAGAAATATATCAATCAATAACCTAGGTTTCCCATTTAAAGAAACAGGAAACATAAAAGTAAATAAAATCAAATGCAAGTAGAAGGAAGGGAATAATAAAGATGGGGCAAAAATCAGTGACACTGAAAGAAGAAAAACAACCAATAAAAATCAGTGAAACCATAGCCATTTCTTTAAAATAGTTGTCAATAAAAAGGGGGAGAGGGATGTTGAGGGCAGAAGGGGAGTAAAAAATAACCAGTACCAGAAACAGTGGAGGAAATTAACAGATATTAGTTGGATAATAAGAAAATATGATGAATGTACTCCATGCACATGAATGCAAGAGCTTATATGAAACAGACCATGTATTGAAAGTCACAAATTATTAAACTCACTCCAAAAGAAGCAAATAATGTAAATAGTTCTAGCTAGTTAAATTTTTTTTCAGTAAAGAAACTTCCAGGCCCAGATGGATCAAAGATAAATACTACTAAACATTTAACGAAGACTTAATCCAAATATACACACACTCTTCCACAAAACAGAAGAGGAAAGACCACTTTCTAATTCATTTTATGGAGGCCAGAATTACCCAGATATCAAAGATATTATAAGAAAAAAATCAATATATGGATATTTTCCATAAAATATTAGCAAATTTAGTAATATATATTTCTGGATAAAATAAAAACTCTTTGCAAACTCATTATGGAATGAAATTTCCTTAATCAGATAAAGGGTATGTGTGAAAAATCTAGAGCTAACATCATATTTTAATTATGAGAAACCTAATGTTTCCCCCCTAAAAACAGAAACAAAACAAGGTTTCAGCTCTCAACACTTCAACTCAATATAGTATTGGAGATTCTAGTCAGTATAATAAGGTAAAAAAACAGCCAAAAGAAAGGAAAGAATAAAACATCCACATAGGAAAGTAACTAATAAAATATAGCTGAGTCCCTTCGCTGTACACCTGAAACTATTACAACATTGTCTGTTAATTGTCTATATCCCACTACAAAATTTAAATAAAAAAAACAGAAAAGAATTTGAAAATACAAAAAAAAGAAAAAATTGTCTTTATTTGAAGACAACACAATCACCTAGTAGGAAGTAATGATGGAATCTATAAAACAAGCTATTACAACTAAATACAACTGAATTTAAGCAAGGTTAGAAGATATAAAAACAAAATACAGAATAAATTATATTTCAATATACTAAGAGGAAATAATCAGCCATTTATATGAAAAATAATACCATTTCTACAGCATCAAAATAGGAACTATTAGGAAAATGTGATTAACAGTTTTCATATACTATTCATTGAAAAAACAATTTCTTGAGAAAAATATAAAAGTCCCAGGAAAGTCAAATCAGTATTGAAAAAAACATTTGAAAGCTAATGGCTTCAAGAACTATTATAAAGTTACAATAATTGAGACAGTATGGTATTAAAGTAAGAAGAGACAAACAGATAAGAGGAACAGAACAGATAATTCAAAAATAAAGTCATTTTTTTTTTTTTTTACAAAGATGCAAAGGCAATTCAGTGGAGAATGATAATTTTCAACAGTGGGGCTAGAATGATTGGATGTATTAAGCAAAAACAATGAACTTCAACCCACATCATATACAAATGCTAATTCAAAATGGATCTAAGAACTAAACTCTAAAAGTATAAAAATTTTAGAAGGAAATATTTTGTGACTTTGGGTTAGCTAAAAATCTTAGACACAACACTTAAAGCGTTATCCATAAAATAGCTATTTGTAAAATGGACTTCATGAAAATTGAAATTAAAAAAAAAAACACTTGAGAAAGACAAACTAGAGAAAATATTTAAAATGCACACATCTGATGAAAGAATGGAATTTAGCACATATTAAACTCTCAAAACTTAATAACAAGGAAACAAACAACCAAATATAAATGGGCAGAAGATTTGAATCGACACAAAAAGAATATATGCAGATAGTAAATAAGCCAATCAAAAACATACATTTGGAAATCAAAGGGACAGCTTTTCAATATGCTATCTAGGTTGGTCATAACTTTTCTTCCAAGGAGTAAGCATCTTTTAATTTCATGGCTGCAGTCACCATCTGCAGTGATTTTGGAGCCCCCAAAATAAAGTCTGACACTGTTTCCACTGTTTCTCCATCTATTTCCCATGGAGTGATGGGACCAGATGCCATGATCTTCGTTTTCTTTAAGCCAACTTTTTCACTCTCCTCTTTTACTTTCATCAAGAGGCTTTTTAGCTCCTCTTCACTTTCTGCCATAAGGGTGGTGTTATCTGCATATCTGAGGTTATTGATATTTCTCCCAGCAGTCTTGATTCCAGCTTGTGTTTCTTCTAGTCCAGTGTTTTTCATAGCAGTGATTTTGGAGCCCCCCAAATAAAGTCTGACACTGTTTCCACTGTTTCTCCATCTATTTCCCATGGAGTGATGGGACCTTAAGCCTCCTGGAATTTTCGTCTCTGTCTTGTCAACTTCGCAGGACCTGTGCTTCCTGCCTGGGGCTCTAGGCTTCTCCCAGCACTTGGTCAGAAAGTGCCGCTGGTTGAAAAGCCTGAGCCTTCCCAGGGCTCATCTGCCTTCTCCTTTCTCTCTGAGTTTCCTTTCCTGTGCTGTCCTTTTGTGGAATCTCTGGAAACTGTTACTTTGTATACTTTGTCCAGTTTTCTAGCTGTTTTTGTCAGTATGTGGTAACAGAGCAAATCTAATACCAGTTATGTCTTTGTTGATTGATTGATTTTCTTTTTTTCTTGGCCCTGCTGTGAGGCTTATGGGATCTTAGTTCCCCTCCCAGGGATCGAACCCCGGTGGTTGGCAGTGAAAGAGCAGAACCCTAACCACTGGGCCTCCAGGGAGTTTCCTTGATTAGTTGTTTTCACTACAAGATTTTGACGTATCAATTATTCACTTTATGTTCTAGTTTTTATTTTTTATTTTTTTAATTTTACTTGGTCTGTACTGTAGTTTTTTTAGTCTCTCCTTTTAGTAGCTTTATCCTAAAAGGCCTTGGGTTGATTCGGGTTCTATCAGAAAAATGATGATGTTCTAGGGGACAAGTTTATTTTTTTGCGATTTCGCATGTGGTCGCTATCTCACAGTTGATCCATGAGGCCTCCAGACAGCAGAGAAGCTGCGCCACAGCTCGGGCGCCCTTTGCTGTGCTTTCCCCAGCACTCAGCGCTCTGACACGCTCTGCATTTGAAAGAAATACGGATTTAGGGGAAATCTTGGAACGTGAAGTCAAGTGGGCCTTAGAAAGCATCACTAAGAACAAAGTTAGTGGAGGTGATGGAATTCATCCATGTCCAGTTCTAACTGTTGCTTCCTGGCCTGCATACAGATTTCTCAAGAGGCAGGTCAGGTGGTCTGGTATTCCCATCTCTTTCAGAATTTTCCACAGTTTATTGTGATCCACACAGTCAAAGGCTTTTGCATAGTCAATAAAGCAGAAATAGATGTTTTTCTGGAACTCTCTATACCTATCATATTCATTGCAGCATTACTCATAGTGGACAAGATATGGAAACCATCCAAGTGTTCATTGACAGATGAGTGGATAAAGAAATTGTAGAATATATATATACACACACATATATACATACAATGGAATATTATTCAGCCTTAAAAAGGAACTCCTGTCATTTGCAACCACAGGAATGAACCTGGAGAATATTATGCTAAGTGAAATAACCCAACACAGAAAGATATATACTGTATGATCACCCTTTTATGTGAAATGTAAAAATGTTAAATACATAGATTAAGAGAATAGAAAGGCAGTTAAAGGGGTAGGGAGGTGGGGAAAATGCAGAGATATTGGTCAAAGAGCACAACACTGCAATTATGAAGGATGAAAAAGTCTTGAAATTAAGAACAGTTTGATGTCTACAGTTAATAATACCATAATGAACACTGGAAATTTGCTAATAAAATAGATTTCAGGTGCTCTCATCTTTAAAAAAATGTTAACTATGTGCTAGTTAACTGTATTAATTAGCTTGAACATAGCAATCATTTTGCTCTATATTCATATCAAGTCATCATGCTGTATATAGTAAATAAAAATTTTTGTTTAAAAAAGACCAGTTCCTCCATCTATGTACACTATCTCCTCCACTGTTGTCTTCTCAATAATATTATTTTAGCAATTTTATCAGTTTACTCTTTCTTCTGGACCTTTTCCAATAGTTTATATACTTCCTGTTCTTTCTCTCATAAAAATATATACAGAGAAAGGGGGGGAGGAGAAGAAATAATTCCTGAACTCCTCATTTTCCTTCATTTTTCTTCATTAACTTCTTCCTATATTTCTAAAGGGTAGACTACAGAGGCTGACTCCAGTTTACTCCCTTCTATTTTCCCTAAAGTGTGTGTGTGCTAAGTTGCTTCAGTCGTGTAAGACTCTTTGGAACCCCATGGACTGTAGCCCGCCAGGTTCTTTTGTCCATGGGATTCTCCAGGCAAGAATACTGGAGTGGGTTGCCATTTCCTGCTCCAACGTCTACTCTCATGACAACAATAAAACTGTTAGCATCAAGATCAGAGGTACCTCTGTGTTGCAAAAGCCAACGGTTTTAATTCTCATTTCATTTTACAAATCAACAACATTTCATATATGTTTTCTCCCCTATTAGGCTCCCAACACAACTTTCTCTTGGACATTTCATCTTAGTCTCTGCAAATTCCTATTCATCAACTGATCAAAACACACTGGAGTGCTGCAGTGTTTCAGCCTTGGACCAAATCTGAATTTTATCTATATTTATTCTCTTGGTGATCCTCTGGGCTTCCCTGGTGGTTCAGCTGGTAAAGAACCCCCTGAAAGAGATGCAAGAGACAAAAGTTCAACCCCTGGGTCAGGAAGAAGCTCTAGCAAAGGAAATGGCAACCTGCTCCAGTAATTCTTGTCTGGAAAATTCCATGGGCCAAGGAGCCTGGCCCATGGAATTCAGCAGGCTACAGTCCAAGGGGTCACAAAGAGTTGGACACAGCTGACTGATGCTGAGGCTGAAACTCCAATACTTTGGCTACCTCATGCGAAGAGTTGACTCATTGGAAAAGACTCTGATGCTGGGAGGGATGGGGGGCAGGAGGAGAAGGGGACGACAGAGGATGAGATGGCTGGATGGCATCACCGACTTGATGCACATGAGTTTGGGTGAACTCCGGGAGTTGGTGATGGACAGGGAGGCCTGGTGTGCTGCGATTCATGGGGTGGTAAACAGTCGGACACGACTGAGTGACTGAACTGAACTGACCGAGCATGCACAGGTGCACACACATTTCTTTTATTTTATTTATTTTTTTTTTTTTGCCTTTTATTTTATTTTATTTTTTTTTTTACACGAACTCCCAAACATGAACCCCCCTCCCGCCTCCCACCCCACATCTTCCCTCCAGATCATCCAAAAAATCTAGATTCTTGTACACAACAGCTCATTCCTCATTTTTATTTGAATATCAGAATATCTAAGTTATTCTGTACCAAACTGAGTCTTAACATTCTTCCCCCCAACAATTATTTCTTTCTCATTGCTCCCCAACTCATAAAATGTTGACTCCAGTTTTTCCAGTTGCTAAGCCAAAAACCTTATAATCATCCTTAACTCCATTTTACACGAACTCCCAAACATGAACCCCCCTCCCGCCTCCCACCCCACATCTTCCCTCCAGATCATCCAAAAAATCTAGATTCTTGTACACAACAGCTCATTCCTCATTTTTATTTGAATATCAGAATATCTAAGTTATTCTGTACCAAACTGAGTCTTAACATTCTTCCCCCCAACAATTATTTCTTTCTCATTGCTCCCCAACTCATAAAATGTTGACTCCAGTTTTTCCAGTTGCTAAGCCAAAAACCTTATAATCATCCTTAACTCCACTCTTTTTCTCACACCCAACATGTGATCCATCAGCAAATTCTTTTGGCTTTATCTTCAAAATATGTCCTAAAGCACTTTTCATCACCTCCACATGTTAATTCTCAGGCAGTCACTGTCTTGTTTAACTTGAATTATTATAATAATCTTCTAATTACCATCCTACCTCTCCTTCCATATGCATTAACATTATACATTGACACAACACATTCAGCAAGAATAATTCTATCTAAACAGAATTTTAATCTTGCCACTTCCTTCATCATAAATCTCTAATAGCCAGGCTAATTCTTTGATAAAGGCCCCACAACGCTACCTGGGAGCAATTTTCTGTTGTTGTAGATTTTGTCCTCTGGACTCTTGGTTATTCCCTCTGAGTCACCTCCCCTCCACTAGAAAACAACTGCAAAAAATGGCCTGGGTTTACAGCTAACTAATTTTCTTAATCTACTTTCTGCCCATAAATATTTTGTATCATATTTCACAAAATAAGGCCTCTTTATTTTTTTTTTACTGTCTGTCCCTTTTAATCTAGGCTTGCTGAGTTTCTTCAAAAATGGTTTAGGTTCTTTACATACCATTTTGCATTACACTTTCCTGGACAAAAGGCACACTTCAAATCTATTCAAAAGAAGCCCTTCTCAACCTCTGCTCCCTGTATAGTTGCGTGCATGTGTGCCAAGTGGCTTCAGTCGTGTCCAACTCTGTGGCCCCGTGGACTGTAGCCCGCCAGGCTCCTCTGTCCATGCGATTCTCCGGGCAAGAATACTCGAGTGGGTCACCATGCCCTCCTCCAGGGGATCTTCCTGACCCAGGGACTGAACATGCATCTCTTACGTCTCCTGCATTGGCAGGCAGGTTCTTTATCACTAGCACCACCTGGAAGCCTCCTGCTGTATAGTGACTGTTAGACAATGCCATGTAGGGGCTTCATTGTTCACAGAGTTGATGAGATATATCCTTAAGATCCTTAGAAAGTTTACTGACTAGTACAATGGTCTTATGAAGGATCATCTGAAAACTGTCTGAGGTTTAAGAGGGTTTGATAGTTTCATACTTGTATATACCCTGTGATGTTTTACTGGCAGCAACCACGCTTTTATTTTTGTCCTGAGTCTCTTTCTGAGAGAGACTCAGGATGAAAGACAACTACTGTTTAAAATCCAGAAAGCCCTCGGTTTTATATTCCCTCTAGAGGAGCTGAAAAATGAACAATTCCTTCTTTAGCTCAGCTCTGTTTTTTCTGTACCTTAGGATGAAATCAGTTGATATTTTCAACATTTAACCTAGAAATCTCCTTAGCAAGATCTATCAGTTTGTTAGATGGCATTTTCCCTACTTTCCACATTTGCTAAACTTTTCATCAATAAGTTTTTTAAAGTCCCCTTTCCCCCGGCTTCTTGTAACATTTTTTTCTCATTTTGATTTTAAACCTCTCCCCAAGCCTCCCGAGGTGGGGGAACTGAGTTTTCTTTCCCAAATTCCATTAACTGTGACTCTGTGACTAGTTCTCAGCAATGATAAGTGTGTTGTGTTTTACTTTTAAGCCAAGTTAGCAAAAAATCCTATGTGACTCCTTCACATAATGATACTCCTCTTCCCATGACCTTGATGAAAATGGACACAGCAAACCTGAGCTATGTGTTGAAGCCAGAAATGAAAGGAGACTGGGTCTCTTCATTACAGGTTGGAGAAAAGCTGCCTATAAATCAGGGATAATGACCTGAACATTACAAAACTGGAAAAAATTTAAAAAATAGACTTCCTCCTGGGTAAGTCATAATGCATTGGGGTAATTTTTACATTAACTGAGATTATTCTACATAAAAAAAATTTGTAAGGAATTCGCTGGTAGTCCAGTGGTTAGGACTTCACACTTCTACTGCAGAGGGCCCAGATTCAGTTCCTAGTTGGGGAACTAAGATCTCATGCTGCATGGTGTGGCCAAAAAAAGAAAAAGTAAAACACTGTGTTTTTTATAAGTCTGAAGAAAGGGAGTGATTCCTTCTTGAGCAACTGGGGAAAACATTTCAGATATGCTATTGAATCAGATACTGATAGGTAGAGGCAGCAACAACTGTTTGAGAAAAAATATTAATGGACAAAAGTAGAGGAACAGAAAATACAGATTACTCAGAGTCTAGTGGTATGCGCTTCTGGTGTTTGCAAAGACAACCAAGAGATGAAACTGAGACACAAAGTATGCCAGTTCACAGAATGATCCCTAAGCCAAAGCTCTTTAACTCTACTGGCTAAGCTTTGTAAGCAATGGGGAGGCACTCCCAGTTGCTGTTTCCCTGGGGTAATGTGTCTGGACCAGAGTTGACAGATATGGGAGAGATTTGCATAGCAGAAATAATGGTATCATTGAACTTAAAAATTCTTGCAGAGGCTTTTCTCTAGAGTTCAGGGCAAACATAAAAATGACTTGTTCGAACTAAATCACTTGATCTGTGAAATACTGCTTTCTCATGATTTTAAAAGACTTTGGCAAACTTTCTCCCCATATTGTAGAGTGTGCTAGCAAACATTTAACAAGCTTCTACTAATGACTATAATTAAGCTTCAAAGGGAACAGGCAAAGTCAGACACTGAGTAGAGCTGAAACTATTCCCTTTTTCCCATTGTTACCAATATGCAATTTACCCTAGCTTTCCTTCCATCACATTTTCCAGAGAGTGAATAAATGTTTCAATTTAGGATGGTAGGAAAATCCATATGCCAGCAAGAATTTTTATTGCCATCCAATTCAGAGCTAGCTGAGTCATGTTGACCCACTATACAACCCTGTAAACAGCATGACACTCCAGGGACTTTTGAGTGCTGGTTTATTTTCAGGCTCCTTTGCAAGTATCCTTAGCAGGTATCCTACGCTTCCATCTTCTGAACGATTTTATGTTCATACAGTTGATAGTCTTCACATATTCATGTCTATTCTCATAGATTTCAGCTCACTTTTATCTATACCTATGTGCCCTCCTCCTTCAGCATCCAGTGTTATTTTGCTACAGAACTCTTATTTATCCTCCAAGATTCAGTTGTGCAAGTATATTTTTTGAGAACTTCTCTAATGATACTATCATTAGGAAAGATGTATGATAGATATAATCTTAAAAATTATTGTTTTAATTGGATCTTTATGCACTCACAGACTGAAAATATATTTTCTATAATGTCATATTTGAATTGTACCATCTATATTTAACTTGCTAAACTGTGAGCTCCTTGAGTAGAAAGATAACACTGTAAGTGCTAAATTGAAGACATGCAAATTGATATGAGAAGCTAAAGGAAGCAAAGCCAAATAAACCTATAGAAACCATTCAAAAGTCTCAAAACTCAATAATGATATAGAAAATTAGGAGGCAGTCTAGATAAGGTGACAAAAAGATTAATAAGTAAAAATATGTAAATAAATATGCAAACGGTTTGAATTCTTTCATTCGAAATGTATCAACAGGAAAATTTAGAAGAAAAGTAAGATAAACCCTCCTCTTGCCCTCCAGATCATTATAATCTCACATTGTGGATAAAACTACCAAACAATAAATAGTAAATAATGTAACATAGCAATTCAGTACCAACCTCTCTGCAACAAATTTCTAAAAATTCTAAGAATGACTCCAGGAATAGAATTCAACCCTATTATCTTGACCTCTTTTATTGATAAATTTGATGAAACCACTGAAGGTGGGATTTTATGTTAGGAATCAAGCAGATCTCTCATATGGGGAATGATGACTGGCCGAAATGAAAGATGGAACGCTCTTTATGTAAGTCAAGAAAATAAACCTAAAAAGGAGAGGACGGGAACACGTGTACACCCATGGCGGATTCATGCTGATGTATGGCAAAACCGATACGGTACTGTAAAGTACAATCAATAAATGAAAGGAGAGGATGGCAGAGATGTGACTTCATATTTAAAGCATGCATGCTATATTTTCCTTTAAGTCAGTTACGAGATTAACAACTGTGAAGAGTATTTTATGCCTGCTCTTGCTGCTGCTGCTGCTGCTAAGTCACATCAGTCGTGTCCGACTCTGTGACCCCATGGACTGCAGCCCACCAGGCTCCTCCGTCCATGGGAGTTTCCAAGCAAGAGTACTGGAGTGGGTCGCCAGTGCCTTCTCCATCTCTTCCTCCTAGGTATGTTGGTTCACCAATCATTACCTTCTTGCTCAGTTCTTCAAACAGTGACAGTAGTCTACTCCTATTTCTTTATCCTTTCACAATTATAGCAGGAAAGACATTATCTAATGCCCTGCTGATGTTCAATCGAGTGTGTCTACTATATACCTTAGGTCTACCAATCTAGTTACTAGATCAAAGAAGAGAAGAAAATTATCTTTTTTTTTTTTTTGACACATAAGGATAATGGCATCCTTTCAAAGCATTCCTAAACCTATACTATAATAAGTTCTTTTTGGATCGTACCCAAATTAATGGTAAGCTGTAACATTTAAATTTAAAAATAAGAGACTTGAGGAGGCTTAATATAAAAACACCTACACAAAACGAAATCTTTAAAATGAATTCAGTTAAAAAAAAAAAAAAGAATTCAGTAGAAATATACAAAAACAAAAAAGAAATAATATTAAGAATAGAAAAATCTCTGAATGAATTTTAAGAGGTATAACATCAACTAACTTTCAAAAGAATTTTTATAGAAAAGTATAATTTATGATTTACTTTAATTTCCACTGTGGCTGCTGCTGCTAACCTGCTAAGTCACTTCAGTCATGTCTGACTCTGTGCGACCCCATAGACGGCAGCCCACCAGGCTCCCCCACCCCTGGGATTCTCCAGGCAAGAACACTGGAGTGGGATGCCATTTCCTTCTCCAATGCATGAAAGTGAAAAGTGAAAGTGAAGTCGCTCAGTCGTATCTGACTCTTAGCGACCCCATGGACTACAGCCTACCAGGCTCCTCCGTCCATAGGATTTTCCAGGCAAGAGTACTGGAGTAGGGTGCCATTGCCTTCTCCGTCCACTGTGGCTAAAGTAATATAAATAAATGTAGATAGCCTTGACCATACTGAAACAGGATATGAAGGGAGTATGGATGGGGTGGGTCAGAGATGATCAATGGTGCAGTTTACATGAACCAAAGAGAGAAAACTGCCACTCAAAAACATACAAACTGCAAAATTTGACTCTGAAAGATGTGATTAACTATGTCCTCCTTAATAAGGGTCAGTGAGTATTAGAATGTATTCCTTCTGTCTCACTAAGAAGCTGTTAAGGATGAAGGGGGTTGTAAGTGAGATTACAGTGCTATTGAAATATAGCTACAGGAAATCAAAGAAATGAAAGGAATGCTAGAAAACTAGACATGAGCAAATATCTACATGAGTAAAACTAAGAAGACAGATTTTGAAAAATGTTGGCTAGAGTAACAATTAATGACCTGTGATTAATGCATGGGGCAAATTATTTTTTAAAAATAAATGTGGAATTGCTAAACACAAGACCAAAATTTAAATAAAAGATTAATTAGATATAGATTCTGTTCACAAGGAACATCTAGTCAGGAGATGTTTGATGGGCATAATTTTACAAAGTAGAGCAGTTTCACAAGAAAAGCAGAGACACATGTCATGAGAATTATGAAGAATTAAGTATTATTAGTGTGAGACAGCGACATTCTCAAACTCAAATGCCTTCTAGTGTCAGCAACAAGTAAAGGACACATTTGAATGAGGCAGTTAGCACTAAATTTTAGCTGACTTTTGCCATACAATGAAGGGCTCAAATACTTAAAAACACACACACACACATAAAAACTTGTGGTTAACTTTTATTTCCTGTTAAATATTCAAAATGTAAAAACTGTGGGCTGTGATTCTTGTGGTGGTGGTGCTCGGTCATGCCCAACTTTTTGTGGCCACGTGGACTGTGGCCCACCACACTCCTCTTGCCGTGGATCTCCCAGGCAAGAATACTGGAGTGTGTCACCATTTCCTACTCCAGAGGAGCTTCCCAACCCAAACACTGAATTAGCGCCTCTCATGTCTCCTGCTTGACAGGCGGATTCTTTACCACTGTGGACCATTATTAAGAAATTTTAAAAAACATTATGTGGGTCAAATAAAACACATCAACAAGCCAGAACTGATCTTCATGGACTAGTTTAGGATACATTCCTTAGAAGACTAAGAAATGTTCTGTGAAGAATACAGTAATCTGGACTTGCCATTGTCTGATATATAGAATTTAGACATGTGATTAAAGAAAAGAAATCCCAGGTGAAGGCAATATCATGAGTTAAGGCAGGAATATAGAATGTGATGGAAATAAATGAGAAACTATGGAGAGCTTATTTTGGAGGAGGTATATATTGCATAGGAAAATGGAAAGTTAGGTCCATGAATCAAGATAAACTGGATGTGATCAAACAGGAGATGGCAAGAGTGAACATCAACATTTTAGGAATCAGGGAACTAAAGTGGATGGGGATGGGACAATTTAATTCAGATGACCATTACATATACTACTATGGGCAAGAACACCTTAGAAGAAATGGAATAGCCCTCATAGTTAACAAAAGAGTCCAACATGCAGTACTTGGGTGCCATCTCAGAAAACACAGAATGATCTCCCTTCGTATCCAAGGTAAACTATCCAACATGGTAAACTATCCAACATCACAGTAATCCAAGTCTATGCCCCAACCACTAATGCTGAAGAAACTGAAGTTGAATGATTCTCTGAAGACCTACAAGACCTTCTAGAACTAACATCCAAAGTAAATGTCTTTTTCATCGTAGTGGACTGGAATGCAAAAGTAGGAAGTCAAGAGATACAGGGAGTAAGAGCTAAGTTTGGCCTTGGAGTACAAAATGAAGCAGGGAAAAGGCTAACAGAGTTCTGTCAAGACACCACACTGGTCATAACAAACACCAGCTTCCAACAACAAAAGAGACAGCCCTACACATGGACATCACCAATGGTCAATATCAAAATCAGGTAGTTTATATTCTTTGCAGCCCAAGACAGAGAACAAAAAAAGACTGGGAGCTGAATGTGTCTCATATAGATCATGAGCTCATTAGAAAATCAGACTTACATTGAAGAAAGTAGAGAAAACCACTAGGCCATTCAGATATGACCTAAATCAAATCCCAGAAGGCAATGGCAACCCACTCCAGCACTCTTGCCTGGAAAATCCTATGGATGGAGGAGCCTGGAAGGCTGCAGTCCATGGGGTCGCTGAGGGTCGGACGCGACTGAGCGACTTCACTTTCACTTTTCACTTTCCTGCATTGGAGAAGGAAATGGCAACCCACTTCAGTATTCTTGCCTGGAGAATCCCAGGGATGGGGGAGCCTGGTGGGCTGCCGTCTATGGGGTTGCACAGAGCTGGACACGATTGAAGTGACTTAGCAGTATGATTATACAATGGAAGTGACAAATAGATTCAAAGAATTAGATCTGATAGAGTGCCTGAAGAACTATGGATAGAGGTTTGTAACATTGTACAGGAAGCAGTGATTAAAATTAGCACCAAGAAAAGGAAATGCAAAAAGGCAGAGTGGTTGTCTGAGGAGGCCTTACAAACAACTAAGAAAAAAAAAAAGGAAGTGAAAGGCAAAGGAGAAAAGGATATATATACCCATCTGAATGCAGAGTTCCAAAGAATAGCAAGGAAAGATATGAAAGCCTTTCTCAGTGATCAATGCAAAGAAATAGAGGAAAACAATAGAATGGGAAAGACTAGAGATCTCTTCAAGAAAATTAGAGATACCAAGGGAACATTTCATGCAAAGATAGGCTTAGTAAAGGACAGAAACGGTATGGACTTAACAGAAGCAGAAGATATTAAGAAGACACGGCAGGAATATGCAGAAGAATTATTAGAAAAAAAAAAAAAGTCTTAATGATCTGGATAACCACGATGGTGTGACCACTCACCTAGAGACAGACAGCCTGGAGTGTGAAGTCAAGTGGCCTTAGGAAGCCTTCCTATGGACAAAGTCAGTAGAAGTGATGGAATTCTAGCTGAGCTGTTTCAAATCCTAAAAGATGATGATGTTAAAGTGTGGTACTCAGTATGCCAGAAAATTTGGAGAACTCAACAGTGGTCACTGGTCATTTTTCATTCCAGTCCCAAAGAAGGACAATGCCAAAGAATGCTCAAACTACTGCACATTTGCATTAATTTAACATGCTAGCGAAGTAATGCTCAAAATCCTTCAAGCTAGGCTTTAACATTATGTGAACTGAGAACTTCCAGATGTACAAGCTGGATTTAGAAAAGAGAGAGGAACCAGAGATCAAATTGCCAACACCCACTAGATCACAGAAAAAGCAAAGGAATTTTAAAAAAATTTTTTACTTCTGCTTCATTGATGACACTAAAGCCTTTGACTGTGTGGATAATAACAAACTAGAAAATTCTGAAAGAGACAAGAATAACAAACCACCTTACCTGCCTTCTCAGAAACTTGTCTGCTGGTCAAGAAGCAACAGTTAGAACCAGACATGTAACAATAGACTGCTTTAAAACTGGGAAAGGAGTACATCAAGACTCTATACTATCACCCTGTTTATTTAACTTATACAGAGTACATCATGCAAAAATGCCGGGCTGAATGAAGATTGCCAGGAGAAATATCAATAACTTCACATACACAGATGATACCATTTTAATGGCAGAAAGCAAATAAGAATTAAAGATCCTCTTGATGACGGTGAAAGAGGAGAGTGAAAAAGCTCACTTAAAACTCAATATTCAGAAAACTAAGATATTGGCATCTGGTCCCATCACGTCATGGCACATAGAGGGGAAACAATGGAAACAGTGACAGACTTTATTTTCTCGGGCTCCAAAATCACTGAGGACGGTGATTGCAGCCATGAAATTAAAAGACGCCTGCACCAGTTTACTTTTAAGAAAAAGGAGAAATATTAAATATTTCTAATTTCAAATATTCCTTGATATAGTAACTGTTAAAAATATCCTTTACAAATAAAACACACACACACACACACATATTACTCCCTGCTCATTCTGAATCAACAACTGAAAATCACTGGTATTGGACTAAAATAAAGATTTTTTCAAATAACAGTTGTATTTCAGCCTGGAAAATAATTTTTCTCATGCAGCTCTGGTGACTGTGTAGACGACCCACCTCTTTTAGGTACATCTTGGATGATGTGGAGTCTGAAAATCCAAGTTACACCCGAGATTCCATTCCCTGGTGGTGACTCATTGGGATCACAGACATGCAGGACCTGTCTGAAAGAGACACAGCATCAAGTGGGGCTCCACCAGTGAGTCATCCCTTTCATACAGTGAAACCTTAAAGGGAAGGGAGGACGTATTGACGGTTAGGAAAACACAGATTACCGGTGGAAAATGACATCCTCTATTAATAAGATCTAAGGTAAGACCTAAGGTACGACTCATATAATTGTTCTAATTTTTAAGATTGATGGGGAGCATGAAGCATTTCTTTAAACTGGTGACAGGTTCCAATAAATGCCTATATAGGACTGCAGATGGTTTCAGAATGCGAGTTTATAAAGAAGGTGGAGATCCCAGCTCCCTTTATCATGTCTATATATATATGTCTTAGTGTGTGTTTCAGAGCTCTGGGAAGTGTCTTGACAGAGAACTGAGCTGGACAAAGCAGCCTTGGTCTGAGTGAGCTAACTGGCACCATGAAAACATTAGGTGTCTTTCTGCTCCTCTTCCTGGCTCTTTTCTGCTTTTTCTCAGGTGAGTTTTTTTTTTTTTTTTTCCTTAAAGTTAAAATCCAATACTTACATTGAACTGGAAACAAGTGGATCTGTCCACCATATGTCAAAATCCTAATAATTTTAATACAAAAGATCAATTCTGAGAGATTATCATAATGACTGCAATAATGAAAATGGGTGATGGTAATAATAAAATAACTTTCATCTGTTGAGCATACACTATATTCTAGGCAGGTACTCAGGGGTTTTATGCATTATCTGCAACACACATAACAAGGTATTCATAGACACATTCCTTATATAAGAAAACTGTAGCACAAAACAGTTAAGAAAATTTTAAGGACTTGTAACTCAGTTTGAGCAAGCTCCAAGAGTCAGTGATGGACAGGGAAGCCTGTCATACCGTGGTTCAAGGCATCCCAAAGAGTCAGACACGACTGAGCGACTGAACTGAACTAGTAAGCAGAATTTGGAATTTGAATCTAGGTCTTCTAGACATCACAGGTGTCTGTTCCAAAGGAACAGTATGGAGAATTGATAACTATTTTAAATATTAGCTTGGCTTTCCAAGACAAAGCTAAGCTTTTCAGTCCTCATTATTCTTATAATTAGGACTCAAATAACTGAAACAAGCAGAAAACAGGAAATTCAGAGAATCCTTCAGAAAAAAAAATCACTGAATCTTAGTATTCATAAACATATGTTATTGGTGAACTAAACAACTCTTGAAGTAGGGGAGTATTTGTGGCCACATTAATGAGCAGCAGTCATATATTCTATCAATTCTGATTATTCAACAGACAACTGTACTTCAATTTGATGCCTTTCATCATATCATCATCCATGTGAATGAACAAAGCCACTGCATCTATATTTTTTTCTTCATTATTCTACTCTGTGCCTTTGTATTGGACAAAATACACACTAGTCTTTGGACGCCAAACCTAGGTTCATCACATCCACCAACAGCCTGTGTCAACTAAAGAAATAGGTCAATTCTCTGAGAGAGTCTTTCATTCTTAGAGTGCTGGACTTGAGACTGAGTCCTAGGAATTTGCAGATCTGGTGTATCATTTTCTGTGATAAAAGTAGTTCAGTTTGCCTGCTATCAGAGATTGTAGATGCCCAAACGTGTAAAAACAACAGTTTTTCCATGAAACTGAGCAGATGAAGAAGTTGTTGTTCACAGGGAACTGATCATATTTTCATAAGCAAATATATTCAGAATTATAAAAAAATGAAAAAAGGGTTTCTGTAATATTATGAAATAATTCTGACTAGTAAAGCCAAGTAACTCAAGTAAGTGGATCAGTCAACTGCTGAGATGGTGTACAGATTTGACTATATTAAAATCTACTTGCAAAGACTGTCTAAATAATTAATAAATTCTTATTGCATTTTCTTTTTTACAAAGGCTAATTGGATCTGGTTGACTAATACAAACAAATACTAATACTAGAACAAGGTCCCTGATAGACATGAGGATATTTGGGAAGGCACCGTGCCCAGGAGCTTTAATGTTGAGACCAAGAGAAATAAATTTCAGCCCTGGCATTTCCATTTTATAGCTGTGCGACCTTTCTGAGTCTCATTTTCCTCATCTGTAAAATATGGATATAAAAGGACTAGCCCTGGGGAGTTAAACGAGAAAATGCATATAAAACATTTAACATAGTGGAACATAGTAAGTGTTTGAAAAATGTCTATTAATATTTCCATCACTAAATTTTAAAAATAAAAGTACTAGTTTGGCTCAGTCATTGTTTATATTAACCTACCTTCCACTTTGACATTTCCTACATGTAAGATGGTGATTTGTACAGTGGAAAAATGGCTAAAAATTTTAACAGTGAGTCTTCCCTGGTCAAAACAATTATTTGTGAGTAGTTAACAAAAACTATAGACTTCCAGACCCTATTTGGTCTCATATAATGGAATTTTTCAAGTGGTTGTCCTGGGAGTCTATATATTCAATAATCAGTCATATCATTTCAATATGGTTAGTAATCACTACAGTAGTTCATCACTAACTTTCTTTCAAATTTAAAAGCTTTATTCTCTCCTTATCCCCGTTAACAGAGAATACACTTTGAGGTATTTCCAGTTGTCTTCCCATAAGTACTGGTCACACTTCCTGTCTTTGAGGTAGCTGTGGACTTACATGTAAGGGGGTACTGCTAGTATCAGTTCTACAGAAAAGGCCAGAGATCAAAATTCAGCAGCTCATATCAGGATTGAACCTAAGACTTTTTATTATTACAGTATTTTTAAACCACTGTGCTAATTAGTCACAACCTAAAATCACATATTAAATTGTAAAGATGGAAGGAAAGAGAGAGAGGCAAGATTGCATTTTTGAAATACAATCTTTCAGGAATATAGAGAGATGTAGCAGGAAAAATGAGTCATAGAAAATGAGTTTGTTCTTGCCAGTCTAAATTTGAGCCGAGTCTTTAGAGCTGAACACAGAAGGCAGAAGAACAATTTCAGGCTCAAAGAACAGACAACAAATCCAATCCCTACCTTCAACTTCCCGAGACAAATGCTTTGGGGAGGGACCAGAAGCATTGGGAAACTTGGGAATGGCAGTTAAGAGTCAACTTTCCAACCCAACTTCTCCAAAGCGAGGCCAGAGATGATAAATCATTTCTACAGTCAATGAGTGACATAGCCAAGACAGCAAGATGAATCTCCAGATCCTTAAACTATTTTTCTCACTCTACCCCAACCTCCCAGAATTATTACACCATCATGGTCCATATCCACACATCACTTTCCAAGTTTCTACTGTTCCCTAAGAGGAGAGCAGGTATAAATACATAAAGTAACCAAGCCATGACTTGTTGAGGTGCCCAAGAACCAAGTCCAAATACCATTTTAGGCTTTGGGATTACCGAATACTGCAAATCCCACTGCTGCAAAAATTACAGTGTTTGGATTTCATGCTTTTTTTCTTTTTTTTTCAGGTGCCTTCAGTCAAGGAGCTCAGGTCAGTGTACATAATTTTATTTATTCTTCCGACCTGGGTGGCTCTTAGCTGGTACTCCCTGACCAACAAGGTCTGTCTATGGGTAAAAGAGCAAAGAAATGGGCAAGCAGGACAGATGCAGAAAACAGCAGAAGTTCTTAGTTTTCTAACTACAATCTCTTTATGAGAATACTGGTTTCAGTTTAAAAGGGCCTAGACACCCACTCTCAGATTTTGTTAAAATTAAATGACTATAAATAAAAAGAGAATGGATTTGTGGTAACATTCATGCTCTTTCACTGATTTCATTGTGTAATCTTGGGCAAGTTACTCAGCTTTTCTGAGCTACAATTTCCACATCTATTGAAAAGGGATATTATCATTTACCTCACAGAATCAGATTTAAATTACATCAACTATGTGGGACCATTTGGTAAACTATGTGAAGTTACATAAACTATGAAAGGATTAGTTATTGATTAATAACAATCTTCTGAAAGAGTTATAAGAGAGATTATTATTTTCTTTTTAGAAGTAAGGCAACCAAGAGCAGACAATTTGTTTAGTGTTCTGTATTGAGTAGACACAGACGGGTTCAATCAAATTTAAATACAATTGGGGTTAAAAAGTGGAAAGGGCATAAATTATCTTTATTGTTTGGACTGGCATGTTCCAAATTAACCCACCAACTTTTTACCAGTTTTTTTGTCCTAGTTATCAAATAGACAACACAAACAAGAGGTATTCGCCCGGCCAGTCACACCCGTATGTCCATACTGAACAGTAATACTTGACCTTGGCATTGGTTGTTGTTTGCCTTGCTGTGCCCGAGAACCCTTGGCATTAATAGTTTCCAGACACTACTGCCAACTAATTGGGAGTTGGCAGAGAAGCTGAAAAATATTTTCCAACCTTAATATATCTACTACATTGCATAAGACATTTTCCTCCCAAATTTTAGTATCTCAGAAATTGGGATGTGTCTTACAATAAATGACACCTTACAACTAACTGCCTGTGTGTGTGTGTGTATATGTGTGTGTGTGCATATGTGTGTTTATACTGATATACATAATTGTACATCTTAAAACTGATTTCTTCTTATATTTAAATAGTTATGTCAGTGCAGTCTATGTTATATATAAAAAGAAGCAACATAAGATCCAGCCAAAATATTTTATACCTTATTAGGCAAGTATATGATTAAGACCATTACACATAGGTTTTTACAATATAGACTTTAATCCTGGTTTTCTCATTAACACAAAAGTTACTTCCCTTCTTTGGGCTCTTATTTCCCAGATCTTTAATGTTTCACAGATTTTTAGTGGTTTCTAAAGTTCATTCAAAATATTCTACTGATTCTATTCCTTTAGATGAGTCTATGTCTTATATTTTGCTTGCTTTAGGATCCCTGCAGATGCTCACTCAACATGTAGATCCTCAGACTAGGCCAGACTTACTGAATAATAATCCCAGATAAGAGGCTTTGGATTTATATTCTAGGAATCTAGCACTGGAATGCACTGATTTTGGAGTGTTCCAGTATGTTGGAGACAATACAGATGAGTCCCAGTTTGAATATTTACTGCCTGTGTAATCTGAAGGATGTCTCTTTCCCTTCTCACTGCCTTTGTTTCCACATCTCTAAAACGAAGACTTGGATTCAGTGATCACTAAAGCCCTTCTGGCCTGAGGTATCTTAATCAGTGTGAACTAAACATGCCTTGCCAAGACTGCTATCTTCTTCCATTCAAATATAGATGGCAAAGAAGTTGTCACCTTTTGGATGATATCAAGGCTACACTTTCTCTTCTGCAAGTCTGGAAAGAGGGTGACAGTCCCAAAGTCAGGCAGAAGAAGTTGAAGCTAACCTTAGGAGGTTGCCTGCCTAACTCCGATCCAGCCAAGACAAAGGAAGAACAATTTTTTTCCAACACTCAAGTCATTCTTTTCATGCAAAGAAGTCTTTTCATTATGAAGCATATGATGGGAGATTATAGCTAGCAGTCTTAATTATAGATCTGTAAAAGTTTCTCATTCTTTCAAAAATATTATTTGAGCTAAACAAAAAGTATGTTCTAAGACTTGGAATTCATGGTCCTGTAAAAATTTCCCCGTAACTGTAAATGACTAATATGCTACCAAATCTTTAATCTGCCAAGTAAGAACATTAAAAAACATAAATAGTAAAATAAAAATAACTTAAGGATAAAGCTATTATTTACTGTCACCACCCTTCATTTCAGAAATTGTAGTATAATATTAATAAAAAATGCTTGAAAGTCATAATCTCAGAATACAGATAGTCCATTTAACCTGGATAAATTTTTATTAGAATCACTTCCTACACTATCTTTATTTTTCTTATTTTCTCTATCAGGCTGTGTATTTTCTCTATCAGGAACCATACACTTTAAGACATGTTTAAATGAATATTTATGACTGGGATTAACAAATCCCTCAAAAACAATGACAGGCAAATGTTTTCTAATAGTCTTAGGAATATCTAAATTTAGTTTTGTTGTACTTCAAGATAAACACACAGCAAATTTTAATACAGTTAGTAAAACAATGCTCTTGACTAGAAAATGGTGTTTTTCATGCTTCCTAATAACCTTGAATTCACTTATAACTATTATACTGACAGAATACTTAAACATTAATACCATTTGGAGATGTTAAGTCAGCCTCAACAACTCAGCTACAGAGGAAAACCAAGGCCTCAGAAAAAGGACCTCACTGAGTCAAGTTTACCAATAGCAGTAAAGCTGTGCATTCATGATCTCAGGATATTTCCATAGCTCCTTGCTACCTCTAACCAGCAACAGAAAGCAATTATGCAGTTCATGGGAAAGTGCTTCGAGCAGTGTAATTATCTAACAAATACAGAACAGTGTTCACTAGCCTCATTTCCTAAAGTAGTAATGGAAACAGTAGTTTCAAGTAAGACAACTTGTCTCTGTCTGTTGAAGGGATTTGGAAATTTGAAGGAAATGGAGGCAAAGAGAGCAAAATTCATTATATAAGCTTCAGGTCAGAAATGCTGAGGATTTCTTTTCACCAATCTGAAATTGGTGAAAAGGCTTAAAATAAAGAAATACATGAAAGGGAACACTTGTTCCCTTTCTATCCCTGAGGGATAGAAATGATGATGTTTTAATCTGAAGGTAGATTGAGGGATTTGAAGAATGGTTCTCTGATGGAGTGGAGAAGACAATGGCACCCTACTCTAGTACTCCTGCCTGAAAAATCCCATGGACAGAGGAGCCTGGAAGGCTGCAGTCCATGGGGTTGCTGAGGGTTGGACACAACTGAGCGACTTCACTTTCACTTTTCACTTTCATGCATTGGAGAAGGAAATGGCAACCCAATCCAGTGTCCTTGCCTGGAGAATCCCAAAGATGAGGGAGCCTGGTGGGCTGCTGTCTATGGTGTCACAAAGAGTCGGACATGACTGAAGTGACTTAGCAGCGGCAGCAGCTGTGATGGAGAGTGGAAAAATTAGAATGCAAAACTAATTTAGAGGGAAAAGTACAGAGTTATATTTTGGACATAAATGAATATTAAGTATGAATCAAACTGTTGACTAGGTATCTTGTATATTTCTGACAAGTAAAAAGTAGACACTGAAATTGTGAAGACAAGAAAAAAGTCTAGGACTCATTAGTATCATCTGGGGAAATACATGTTCTCAGAGAAAATCAAGTATATAAAGTTTTCTTGAAAATGTATATAATTAATACTCAGAAGGAAGCTAAAAAAGATAATAAAAAAAGAGAAGAAATAGCTGGAAAACTGGGGGTACTGACATATATGAATCAGAAAGGAGTTTTGAAAAGGTGGGGGTAGTCAAGAACAGCACATATCATAAAGAAATCATAAGCATTTTATAAATATCCAATGGATCCTGAAAGATGTCATTTGTAGAGCAGTTTTGGTTGTATGGAAGCACTATTAAAACAGGGGAAGTAGAAGTCAAGTTAGAGAGGGATTAGGAAAACTGGTATTAAGGGGGCTGGGAAAGAAAGGGACTAATTTACCCACAAAGGTAGTGTTTTTCAGTAAAGAAAAGAAATGAAGTCTTACATCCTAGGGGAGTGTTTGTCTACAAATTTTCACTGGATTTTTTAAGAATTAAAATACTGAAACTCAACATTCCAAAAACTAAGATTATGGCATCCAGTTCCTTCAACTTCATGGCAAACAGAAGGGAAAAAGGGGAAAGCAGTGACAGACTTTATTTTCTTGGGCTCCAAAGTCACTGTAGATGGTGACTACAGTCATGAAGTTAAAAGATGTTTGCTCCTTAGAGAGAAAGCTATGACAAACCTAGACAGCATGTTAAAAAGCAGAGGCATCACATTGCTGACAAAGGTCCGTGTAGTCAGAACTATGGTTTTTCCAATAGTCATGTATGGATGTGAGAGTTAGACCATAAAGGCAGGGCACTGAAAAACTGACACTTTCAAATTATGGTGCTGGAGAAGACTCTTCAGAGTCTCTTGGACTGCAAGGAGATCACAACAGTCAATCTGAAAGGAAATAAACCCTGAATACTCATTGGAAGAACTGTTGCTGAAGCTCCAATACTGATGCAAACAACCGACTCACTTGAAAAGACCCTGAAGCTGGGAAAGATTGAAGGCAAAAGGAAACTGGGAAAGTAGAGGATGAGATGGTTAGATAGCATCACTGACTCAATGGAGATGAATTTTAGCCAACTCCAGGAGATAGTGGAAGACAGAGGAGCCTGGCATGCTATAGTCCATGGGGTTGCAGAGTCAGACATGACAGTGAGTGAACAATAACAACCACCAGCCTGGCTCTCTGCCTCAGAGCAGGGATTTCTGGCTGGCTCTGTAAGGGCATTCTGCAAAGGCCACATTCTGAGCCTTTGGCCACCTGATGGGAACAGCTGGCTCACTGGAAAAGACCCTGATGCTGGGAAAGATTGAAGGCAGGAGGAGAAGGGGACGACAGAAGATGAGATGGTTGGATGGCATCACCGACTCAATGGACATGAATCTGAGCAAGCTCCAGGAGATGGTGAAGGACAGGAAGCCTGGTGTGTTGCAGTCCATGGGGTCGCAAAGAGTCAGACACAACTGAGTGACTGAAAAAAAACAAACCTCTGGAATTCTCTGAGGGTGGTTCTTTTCTGTCCCTAGTCACCACGCTACAATTTTTCACAAGTGAGTGAAGAGTATCCTTTAGACATAATACATAATTGTACATCTTAAAACTGATTTCTTCTTATATTTAAATAGTTATGTCAGTGCAGTCTATGTTATATATCAAAAGAAGCAACATAAGATCCAGCCAAAATATTTTATACCTTATTAGGCAAGTATATGATTAAGACCATTACACATAGGTTTTTACAATATAGACTTTAATCCTGGTTTTCTCATTAACACAAAAGTTACTTCCCTTCTTTGGGCTCTTATTTCCCAGATCTTTAATGTTTCACAGATTTTTAGTGGTTTCTAAAGTTCATTCAAAATATTCTACTGATTCTATTCCTTTAGATGAGTCTATGTCTTATATTTTGCTTGCTTTAGGATCCCTGCAGATGCTCACTCAACATGTAGATCCTCAGACTAGGCCAGACTTACTGAATAATAATCCCAGATAAGAGGCTTTGGATTTATATTCTAGGAATCTAGCACTGGAATGCACTGATTTTGGAGTGTTCCAGTATGTTGGAGACAATACAGATGAGTCCCAGTTTGAATATTTACTGCCTGTGTAATCTGAAGGATGTCTCTTTCCCTTCTCACTGCCTTTGTTTCCACATCTCTAAAACGAAGACTTGGATTCAGTGATCACTAAAGCCCTTCTGGCCTGAGGTATCTTAATCAGTGTGAACTAAACATGCCTTGCCAAGACTGCTATCTTCTTCCATTCAAATATAGATGGCAAAGAAGTTGTCACCTTTTGGATGATATCAAGGCTACACTTTCTCTTCTGCAAGTCTGGAAAGAGGGTGACAGTCCCAAAGTCAGGCAGAAGAAGTTGAAGCTAACCTTAGGAGGTTGCCTGCCTAACTCCGATCCAGCCAAGACAAAGGAAGAACAATTTTTTTCCAACACTCAAGTCATTCTTTTCATGCAAAGAAGTCTTTTCATTATGAAGCATATGATGGGAGATTATAGCTAGCAGTCTTAATTATAGATCTGTAAAAGTTTCTCATTCTTTCAAAAATATTATTTGAGCTAAACAAAAAGTATGTTCTAAGACTTGGAATTCATGGTCCTGTAAAAATTTCCCCGTAACTGTAAATGACTAATATGCTACCAAATCTTTAATCTGCCAAGTAAGAACATTAAAAAACATAAATAGTAAAATAAAAATAACTTAAGGATAAAGCTATTATTTACTGTCACCACCCTTCATTTCAGAAATTGTAGTATAATATTAATAAAAAATGCTTGAAAGTCATAATCTCAGAATACAGATAGTCCATTTAACCTGGATAAATTTTTATTAGAATCACTTCCTACACTATCTTTATTTTTCTTATTTTCTCTATCAGGCTGTGTATTTTCTCTATCAGGAACCATACACTTTAAGACATGTTTAAATGAATATTTATGACTGGGATTAACAAATCCCTCAAAAACAATGACAGGCAAATGTTTTCTAATAGTCTTAGGAATATCTAAATTTAGTTTTGTTGTACTTCAAGATAAACACACAGCAAATTTTAATACAGTTAGTAAAACAATGCTCTTGACTAGAAAATGGTGTTTTTCATGCTTCCTAATAACCTTGAATTCACTTATAACTATTATACTGACAGAATACTTAAACATTAATACCATTTGGAGATGTTAAGTCAGCCTCAACAACTCAGCTACAGAGGAAAACCAAGGCCTCAGAAAAAGGACCTCACTGAGTCAAGTTTACCAATAGCAGTAAAGCTGTGCATTCATGATCTCAGGATATTTCCATAGCTCCTTGCTACCTCTAACCAGCAACAGAAAGCAATTATGCAGTTCATGGGAAAGTGCTTCGAGCAGTGTAATTATCTAACAAATACAGAACAGTGTTCACTAGCCTCATTTCCTAAAGTAGTAATGGAAACAGTAGTTTCAAGTAAGACAACTTGTCTCTGTCTGTTGAAGGGATTTGGAAATTTGAAGGAAATGGAGGCAAAGAGAGCAAAATTCATTATATAAGCTTCAGGTCAGAAATGCTGAGGATTTCTTTTCACCAATCTGAAATTGGTGAAAAGGCTTAAAATAAAGAAATACATGAAAGGGAACACTTGTTCCCTTTCTATCCCTGAGGGATAGAAATGATGATGTTTTAATCTGAAGGTAGATTGAGGGATTTGAAGAATGGTTCTCTGATGGAGTGGAGAAGACAATGGCACCCTACTCTAGTACTCCTGCCTGAAAAATCCCATGGACAGAGGAGCCTGGAAGGCTGCAGTCCATGGGGTTGCTGAGGGTTGGACACAACTGAGCGACTTCACTTTCACTTTTCACTTTCATGCATTGGAGAAGGAAATGGCAACCCAATCCAGTGTCCTTGCCTGGAGAATCCCAAAGATGAGGGAGCCTGGTGGGCTGCTGTCTATGGTGTCACAAAGAGTCGGACATGACTGAAGTGACTTAGCAGCGGCAGCAGCTGTGATGGAGAGTGGAAAAATTAGAATGCAAAACTAATTTAGAGGGAAAAGTACAGAGTTATATTTTGGACATAAATGAATATTAAGTATGAATCAAACTGTTGACTAGGTATCTTGTATATTTCTGACAAGTAAAAAGTAGACACTGAAATTGTGAAGACAAGAAAAAAGTCTAGGACTCATTAGTATCATCTGGGGAAATACATGTTCTCAGAGAAAATCAAGTATATAAAGTTTTCTTGAAAATGTATATAATTAATACTCAGAAGGAAGCTAAAAAAGATAATAAAAAAAGAGAAGAAATAGCTGGAAAACTGGGGGTACTGACATATATGAATCAGAAAGGAGTTTTGAAAAGGTGGGGGTAGTCAAGAACAGCACATATCATAAAGAAATCATAAGCATTTTATAAATATCCAATGGATCCTGAAAGATGTCATTTGTAGAGCAGTTTTGGTTGTATGGAAGCACTATTAAAACAGGGGAAGTAGAAGTCAAGTTAGAGAGGGATTAGGAAAACTGGTATTAAGGGGGCTGGGAAAGAAAGGGACTAATTTACCCACAAAGGTAGTGTTTTTCAGTAAAGAAAAGAAATGAAGTCTTACATCCTAGGGGAGTGTTTGTCTACAAATTTTCACTGGATTTTTTAAGAATTAAAATACTGAAACTCAACATTCCAAAAACTAAGATTATGGCATCCAGTTCCTTCAACTTCATGGCAAACAGAAGGGAAAAAGGGGAAAGCAGTGACAGACTTTATTTTCTTGGGCTCCAAAGTCACTGTAGATGGTGACTACAGTCATGAAGTTAAAAGATGTTTGCTCCTTAGAGAGAAAGCTATGACAAACCTAGACAGCATGTTAAAAAGCAGAGGCATCACATTGCTGACAAAGGTCCGTGTAGTCAGAACTATGGTTTTTCCAATAGTCATGTATGGATGTGAGAGTTAGACCATAAAGGCAGGGCACTGAAAAACTGACACTTTCAAATTATGGTGCTGGAGAAGACTCTTCAGAGTCTCTTGGACTGCAAGGAGATCACAACAGTCAATCTGAAAGGAAATAAACCCTGAATACTCATTGGAAGAACTGTTGCTGAAGCTCCAATACTGATGCAAACAACCGACTCACTTGAAAAGACCCTGAAGCTGGGAAAGATTGAAGGCAAAAGGAAACTGGGAAAGTAGAGGATGAGATGGTTAGATAGCATCACTGACTCAATGGAGATGAATTTTAGCCAACTCCAGGAGATAGTGGAAGACAGAGGAGCCTGGCATGCTATAGTCCATGGGGTTGCAGAGTCAGACATGACAGTGAGTGAACAATAACAACCACCAGCCTGGCTCTCTGCCTCAGAGCAGGGATTTCTGGCTGGCTCTGTAAGGGCATTCTGCAAAGGCCACATTCTGAGCCTTTGGCCACCTGATGGGAACAGCTGGCTCACTGGAAAAGACCCTGATGCTGGGAAAGATTGAAGGCAGGAGGAGAAGGGGACGACAGAAGATGAGATGGTTGGATGGCATCACCGACTCAATGGACATGAATCTGAGCAAGCTCCAGGAGATGGTGAAGGACAGGAAGCCTGGTGTGTTGCAGTCCATGGGGTCGCAAAGAGTCAGACACAACTGAGTGACTGAAAAAAAACAAACCTCTGGAATTCTCTGAGGGTGGTTCTTTTCTGTCCCTAGTCACCACGCTACAATTTTTCACAAGTGAGTGAAGAGTATCCTTTAGACATGAAGGAGGAAGCATTTGAACAATAGTTGTTGTTTCTCCCATCAAACTGAAGAAAAAGGACCTAGCTTTACTACACTATTCCACCATAAGAAGTCACAGCTACAGTTTGGATTATCAAAGCTGGAGCATCCTTAGGGATTTTCTAGTCTCATGATACTTAGCATTCTTTATGAGTTACAGAGCCTTTCAGAATGTGATGAGAGATAGTTAGTGCAGGCCTACAATGAGAGGCTTATTTTCTACACTGCTCCTTCAGGACTATTTCAAATATCCCACACTGACTTTCTACAACTCTTAAGGTGACTACATTTGATTGTCATAAAAACCCTGGAAATGAGGCATGGCAACTGTATTTTGGGGTTTTGTTTTTAAAATTTTGGTTAAGAAAACTGAGGCACAGATGTTGAGTACTTTGTCCAAGATAACACAACTGCCCAATGGCAAGTGGCAGAAAAAGCTCTATAACATTGATTCCTGAGCTTACTTCAGGGATCACGGGAAACCACTGCAATTTACAAGTATGTAGACTCGTGTACCTATGTTAATTTAAGGAGGTTAGTCGATTTGGTTTTATTCACTGAAATCCTTTGCTTTTCCTAGTCCTATTCCCAGGGGTGATGGAAGGGTCTGGGGAGGGAGGAGGGATCTAGAAATTCTCAAAGCAAAGAAGGTCCCCAAGTGCCACTTCCATGTTGCTTTCTGAAGGACAAAAGAGGCTGCAACACAAGATCAGAGGGCTGGATGCCAAGAAAAGGTGGCTTAAGGAGGCGTCTCTTTCAAGTAAGAGACTTTTTTTCTTTTCCTTTCCTGACCTGAGAGGCCACAATCAGCATCTTCCCCATATGCTGTTTTGTTGTAAACATCTTTGCCACAGGTGTTTCAGTCCTTGTGTAACTAATTAGCTGTAAGGCAATTTTGCCACAAAAGATAAACCGGTTGATGGCTTGGGTTGGTATTTCAGCTTTCACTGGTTGACAGGTTTCATTTCTCCATTGATACAGTATTCCCATTTTTATATTATATAAGTCTTGGCCCTTATAATGGTCTGGATAGTGAGGAGCACCCTGGCAGCTTTAAAATAAAGGCTAATAAAAACTTCACATATGGGCTTGGCAGAAAATCCGTGGCAATACTTATTTGGCACTACACCAGGAACAAACAACAGTGTAAAAGCTTAACAAAGTAAAACAAATAGTTACAAATGTGTATCCTAGTATTTGGAAAACAATACCACTCTTAATGAAGGCAGAAATTTTAGTAAAAAAAGTGTGATGCCAAATGAGGAAACAAATTAGCAGAAAAAGGTATAATACTTTGAACTAAAGATGTTGAAGGCAGGTGCTTAGGTACAACCCATAAAATTAGGTATTTGTGCAATATGGCCATGAATCTGCACACATTTTAAGTGCATTCAAATATGCTATATATTGCAATAAAGTCTTTTCAATTTTGCTATGAAAAATAAATTTCACTATATTGTCATTAATATCTCTCTTTTATTTTTAGTAATTCTATCTTTTATGGAAAAATTGCTTTATGGTCAATTAGCTATCCATGAAAGTGTCTGTGGCAAAGATGTTTACAGCAAAGAAGGTGACGATGAAAATATTTAGAACCTGTAAGGAGACACATATCTCTGACTGAGATGCCCTTTTTCTCAGTTTCCATGTTGCCTGTATTTGTCCCATTGTGGCCTTTATGACACACAGTGCTGTAATTATCTGCCCTTCTCTGATTCCCTAATGCAGATAAGATGGTGAGCTTATTGATATATTTATAACTGCTAACAGCAAAGAAGGTGACGATGAAAATATTTAGAACCTGTAAGGAGACACATATCTCTGACTGAGATGCCCTTTTTCTCAGTTTCCATGTTGCCTGTATTTGTCCCATTGTGGCCTTTATGACACACAGTGCTGTAATTATCTGCCCTTCTCTGATTCCCTAATGCAGATAAGATGGTGAGCTTATTGATATATTTATAACTGCTTCCTTCTTATATCACCAGCACCAAGCACTGTGTTCTCTAAATACTAGTTACCCATTAGCTCTATGTGAAATAAAAGAAAACATGATGATTCATTCATGCACACAACTGCAAATGTGTACTTTAGTGACATAAATACAAAATACATTGTTTTTTGTTGTTGTTATTTATTTTTTAATAGTCAATGGTTTCCCTGGTGGCTCAGACAGTAAAGAATCAGCCTGCAATGTGGCAGGTTCGATCCCTGGTTCAGGAAGGTCCCCTGGAGAAGGAAACGGCAACCCACTCCAGTATTCTTGCTTGGAAAACCCCATGGACACAAAAGCCTAGCGGGCTACAGTCCATGTAGTCACAGAGTCAGACATGACTGAGTGAGTAACACACACACATTCTGTGGTTTATAATATCCTAAAGATTTTCCAGCTTTTATTTTCTATTTGGAGACCTAAAGAAAAGATTACTCTCCTGAAAGTGGTATGAGAAGATGGAGTTATTTGTAAGAGTAGAGGAGAAAGTGGGCCTATATGTAGGACAATAAGAAGCCTGCTACTGCTAAGTCACTTCAGTCGTGTCCGACTCTGTGTGACCCCATAGACGGCAGCCCACCAGGCTCCCCCATCCCTGGGATTCTCCAGGCAAGAATACTGGAGTGGGTTGCCATTTCCTTCTCCAATGCGGGAAAGTGAAAAGTGAAAGTGAAGTTGCTCAGTCGTGTCCGACTCTTAGCGACCCCATGGACTGCAGCCCACCACGCTCCTCCGTCCATGGGATTTTCCAGGCAAGAGTACTGGGGTGGGGTGCCATTGCCTTCCCCCAATAAGAAGCCTGGGTATCTCCTATCCGACCCAGCCCTAAGAAAATCACCAGTTAGTATCACACTACCCAGTCTTAATAGTACAAGATGCCAAATTTCAACAAAAAGTTATATTCAAGAGTTTTGGATACCTTAAACCTGATATATGTGATAATATTTTAAAACTCAGTTGTATGGCTTTTTTGCTGGGCATCTCCTCATGCAAAGTTTCCGGGGGCTTTGTCACTATATTATGTTTTGCTAATACTTTAAACAAATGATTCATCTTACCTGTGGCCATACAGTCCCCTAATAAGTTACTTTAATAAAGTCTACATGGCCTGACTATAAGCAAGGTCAAGGTATATCATGACAGTTGGTCTTTATTTCTCTCAATGAAGATCTGTTGGAAATCAACAATTGTATATTGCTGGAAATTCTGAGTCATCCATGAAAAGTATGTTCAAGCACTGGTCTCAGTGCTTCTGGTTGTATGGCACTGGTAAGCCACTTACTTTCCTAAGGATCAATATTCACGTCTGTAAATTGGCTAATATGTTTTATATTGTTCAATGTGAATCTCAGCGTTACTGTGAGACAATGGAGTTGATCCATGTGAGAAGAGTTTGGAGATTATGAAGCAACTGATAAACATAAGACAGTTTTATTTTAATAAAACTATGATGGGGTAAAGTATGGTCCCTCTATTCATGTTTAAATGTCACTTCATTCCACACAGCTGCCATCTGAAGGAGTTCAGTTTTACCTACTGCATATTGCCTGTTCTCTGGAATAAAATGGCTCAAATGTTATCTGCACACCAAATACTGACTCAATTGAGAGTAAACTGAAAAGAATCTTAAAACTCCAGACTAATTCCAAGATATCACTATAACTAAGGAGATATATTAGTAGCATAATCATTCCTTCTATAGAGCCCATGATGATAATTATTAATTGGTCACAGTGTGTTTTCTCACCAAGGCTAGATGCAACCTCAGAATCCTTCAAAACAGAACAGTTTAGAGCAGTCATTACTCAGTTATTGTAGTAGGCACAAAAGTTCAAATTCTACAGATTCTGGGACAGAGTAAGTTAATGTAAAGATATTAGAATTTTGTTTTCAAGAGATAATAAACTGATATAGCAGCCACGGGGAAACTGACCAGTTACCAAATAACACCTGAGAGCGCCCTGCAGTGACCGTCCATATCTTTAAAGCAATTCAGGAGGAGTGCTTTTGGAGTTACACTAATAAAAATTTTCTTTTTTTTTTTTTGTCTGTAGCATACAGCATGTGGGATCTTAGTTCCCAGAACAGGAATCGAACCTGTGTCTGCTGCAGGGGAAATGTGGAGCCCTAACCACTGGACAACCAGGGAATCCTAATACAGCTCCTCCCACCCTGCCATTTAAAGACCCAAAATGACTCTCAATTGGTACAAATTAGCATTGGAGGATAAAATCATACCCATAGCATTTGTCTCATGCCTCCTGTAAGAAATAAGCATCTACCTTATATTATTAACATACCCCTGAATACAGTGACTATAGACATATGTTCTTTAAAGAAAAAAATCTTAATTATGTTTAATATATTCTAGTTAGAAAAAGAAAGTAATTTTTACTTAGAAAACTTTACACCACAACTATATACAATAATATGTATAATTTTAAGTTACTGTCCACAACTTCTGTTCTGAGGGGCAGTCCCTTAGACATAATGCACTGATATCAATGTCGCCGCGTTTACTTTGCTAGGTTGACTGTGGTGAGTTCAAGGACCCCAACATCTACTGTACTCGGGAATCTAATCCCCACTGCGGCTCCGATGGCCAGACATATGGCAATAAATGTGCCTTCTGTAAGGCAGTGATGTAAGTATCATATTCACCAAATCTACCTTGCAAACACAAACTTTCAGAATAAGATTACGACACTTTCCTTGAGATATTCCAGAAAGTCCTATTCATACCCATCCATAGAAACTGAAGTAATAAGCTTCAGGCAAATGAGTTGAAAACAAATGAAACAAAAACAACCCCTCTGCCAAAGTTATCTGAAGGTTTCTAAATTATCTAAAAACATAATCTAAGGTATTTCACTTTGTTAGTATTTTTGACTCAGGTAATTAAAAAAAAATTTATATGTCTTTAAGCATTTTGATACATTTTGTTATTTTTTCATTTATTTCTAATTAAAATTTCAATCATTTTCATATAATTATGTTTGTTGTTATTATAATTTTGGAAAAGATGAAAGAAAGTTTTAGAAGTGTAGTCAAGTTAAAAAATTCCTCAAAATAAGAAACACGAAAAACTTAGCAGAAAATTTAACAATAAAAATATTATCCAAATTATTTTCTGATATTTATTTTATAAAAAATAATATGTTTTGAAGGCATTAAGTTCCATTCATTCTGATGAAAATAGCCTTTCAATAAACAACAGAGAGGATTATCCTTTATTATCCAGACTATACAAATTTTACCAATTATATTAGGAAGATTTTACCAAAGAAAAATATTTATTGAGTTTACAAGAAACAGAAGAAGTGCTATAGATTTTAGTCTATATTATTTTAGTTGACTATTAGATTCCTGATGAAATGTAATTTATATTTAATAAATATTTATCCCATCAACTAATCAGTCTTTTGGTCTGACTGCTCTAAAAGCCAGGGGATTTAAGCAAGATAAAAATGATCACACTTCCTAGTGTCTTCTTCCACTGTCATCATTTTCTTGTATTAGAGTTTCTTCTATGAATACCTTAACTTTCCATAATTAACCCATAAAATTCCTAGGCACAGGGAATATATAAACCCCTATCAATAACAGGGCTAAGCATGTAGAATGATATTAATAAATATTAAATCTATAAATAATACACATGGGCCTATATTTCTATATATCTGACAAATCAATACCAAAATTTTCCCAGGAGAAGGGCAGTAGGTAAAGTGAGATTTGATTTAATGGGCCCATATTACTGAGAGAGCCTGAAAACACGTCTGCTAAAAAATGCCAAAGGCCTGAATATTTCGTTCAACTTCTTACATCTTCTATCAGGTTAGAACTATGACAGTATAGTCTCTTTGCAATTATATCTCCATTCACTTTTACATCCGTATACATATTTACTCTCAGATAATGAACAGTTAAAACCAAAAGGTCTAAACCTTAGTAAAACTCTGAAGTTTAAGATTCATACTTTCTGCAATTAGGCCAGATGTTACCTCCACGTGCATTTAACTACTACCTAATCATAGACATGTGAATCAATTGATTCTATGACAGTTAAACCTTTTTCCCAACCTATGTGATGGATAGTAATGCTATTGCACTGAGCATATATTTGTCTTCCTTTTTTGTAGGAAAAGTGGGGGGAAAATCAACCTAAAGCACCGTGGAAAATGCTGAACCAGAACCAGAACGCTGAAAATGCTGAACCAGAGAGCCGACGTGCCAGCTCTCTCATATTTCTTTACTTGCCTCTGCTTTTACTTTATTCTTCTCTAGCGAATCCCTTCAATTTATAAAGACACACCTTTTACTCTACCTTGAGCTTAGGGTGTTCCATATATATTTCCCTTGATTCGCTTGACAATAAAGTAAATTCTGTAAAATCACTGTTTTTTTTCTTTTTATAATTTGTCATCAACAAAACAAAACCAAACCTACAGATACAATATAGAATACTGACCTGGCATAAACTTGGATTAAAAAGACCTGTTTTTCTGATGGAAATCAACCATGCAGTGGTCACCATGGGAACCTAGGAAAACCCCCTCCCTCCTTTTTTTTTTTCCACTTTATTTTTTAATTGAAGGATAATTGCTTTACAGAATTTTGTTGTTTTCTATCAAACATCAACAAGAATCAGCCATAGGTACATCCATGTCTTTCTTTCTCTTTATTCTTGGAATTTCGGTGTAAATAATGAAGGAATTTTACTGAGATGATCACATGTCTATAATTATTTTACAGTATCTATGATTTAAGTCTTAGATCACAAATTACAGTTTCTTCCTAATTTCAGGAAAAATATTTTATATAAAAATAAAACATTTATCCTCTCTGAACCATAGTTTTCTCATCTCTAGGGAATGATGGATTATATTACTACATAACAGATACTTCATAAAGACCTACTTTATTTGGCTTCCCAGCAACATCAAAGGATCTAGAAGAAAGAAGTGAATATATGTTCAATAAATAATGAATAGATGCAAAGTCTCTAAAACTGTGTACATTAAGGAATGAAATTAACTGATGTTAATCATGGAATGAGAGGGTTGGATGAAATGTGAGAAATCTAAAAGCCCAGAGAAAGCTTACTTATACTGCCAAAGAAAAAAGTTCCAGTTAGTAAAAAGCCAAGGTTAAAACATAGCTCTTTTGATAACCAGTTCCATCTCCACATAGCTGGCTCAATCCTAGGAAGACAAGCTAGATATATAAATATCTCATTCTGAGCCATCCAGTTGGAAGCACTGAAAAACTACCCTTTGTGTATTCTAATTCAATATAGCATGTATTTACAGATAACATCTTCCTGGGTGAACTCACACAGAAGACCAATCTAGATATATTTACTAGATGATCATCTCTCTGCCAGCAAATATTTACTGGGTGCCTACTCTGAAGGAGGCTCTGGTCTCCATGCTTAAAATACAGTTATGGATAGGGATGAGAAAGGAAAAAACGTACAGACAAACTAACAAAAACCCCCTATCTTGATGAAGCTTATATTACAGGAAGAGGTAACAGACAAAAAATAATCATAATAAGTAAATAAATAACATAGTAGTACTTAAGGAGAGACAGTAGCCAACTGCCATACTAAGTCAGATAATTAGAAGAGTTCTAACTAGAAGAAATGGAGATGAGGGAGTTGGCCAAACAAGTATCTTGTGAAACAGCAAAAGGAAAAGCCAAAACACAGTCCTTTAATCTGAAGGACACCTGGTTTGTTCGAGGTTCAGCAAGGAAGCAACAGTGACTCAAGAGGGGTGAGTGTGAAGGCAAATTTCTGGTGATAAGGTCAGAGAGGCATAAGCCTAGATCATGACTTTATAGTCAATGATTTCTCTATGTAGTTTTGTAATCAAAATTTTTTTTTCCTTTGTCATCCCCATTTATAACTGTATTCCAAGCATGGAGAACAGAGCCTAAGTCACAGTGGGTACCCAGGAAATGTTTGCTGGCAGAGGGGTTTTTTCCTTTTATTCTTATGTATAAAAGTATGTTAACTAAAAACATTAAGACCATTTTTTTTTCTATTTGTAAAATCTCAATTATATCTTATGCACATAGATGTTACTCTTCATGTATATAATTGAAGAAGGTCTAACCAAAATGGAGGATGCATCTGATATTTAGGTAAAGAGCCTGACTGGAGGGGTGGTGAATTAGGTTGAGGAAAAATTAGGAAAAAGAAACACCTTATAGGATCTGTACTCTTCCATGAATGAAGATGCTGTGCTGTGTGCTTAGTGGCTCAGCTGTGTCAGATGCTTTGCGACTCCATGGACTGAAGCCCGCCAGACTCCTCTGTCCATGNCTGAGGAAAAATTAGGAAAAAGAAACACCTTATAGGATCTGTACTCTTCCATGAATGAAGATGCTGTGCGCTTAGTGGCTCAGCTGTGTCAGATGCTTTGCGACTCCATGGACTGAAGCCCGCCAGACTCCTCTGTCCATGGAATTTTCCAGGCAAGAATACAGGAGTGGGTTTCCATTTCCTACTCCAGGAGATCTTCCCAACCCAGGCAGTGACCAAAACCATCCCAAAGAAAAAAGAAACACAAGAAGGCAAAGTGATTGTCTGAGGGCTTTACAAATAGCTGAGTAAAGAAGAGAGCAAAAGGCAAGGGAGAAGGGGAAATATATACTAAACTGAATGCAGAGTTCCAGAGACTAGCAAGAAGAAATAAGAACGCCTTCTTAAATGAACAATGCAAAGAAACAGAGGAAAACAATAGAATAGGAAAGACTACAGATCTCTTCAAGAAAATTGGCGTTATCAAGGGAATATGTCATGCAAGGATGGGCGTGATGAAGGACAGAAATGGTAAGGACCTAAGAGAAACAGAAGAGATTAAGAAGAGGTGGCAAGAATACACAGAAGAACTGGACAAAATAGGTCTTAAAGATCTGGAAAACCATGGTGGTGTGGTCACTCACCTGGAGCTGGACACCCTGGAGTGTGAGGTCAAGTGGGCCTGAGGAAGCATTACTATGATCAAAGCTAGTGGAGAGCGATTTGAAATCTTTTAAAATGCTATTAAAATGCTATTAAAATGCTATTAAGTGCTGCACTAAATACGTTAGCAAATTTGGAAAACTCAGCAGTGGCCACAGGAATAGAAAAAGTCAGTCTTCATTCCAATCCCAAAGAAAGGGTGATGCCAAAGAATGTTCAAACTACGTACAATTGTGCTTATCTCCCATGTTAGTAAGGTTATGTTCAAAACTTTCAAGCTAGGCTTCAACAGTACATGAACCAAGAACTTTCAGATGTACAAACTGGGTTTAGAAGAGCCAGAGGAACCAGAGATCAAATTGCCAACATTCGTTGGATTATGGGGAAAGCAAGGCAATTACAGAAAAAATATCTACTTTTGTTTCACTGACTACAATAAAGCCTTTGACTGTGTGGATCACAACAAACTGTGAAAAATTCTTGAAGACATGGGAGTATCAGACCACCTTACCTGTCTCCTGAGAAACCTGCAAGTGAGTCAAGAAGCAACAAATGAACAACTGACTGGCTCAAAATTGGGCAAGGGGTATGACAAGGCTGTATATTGTCACCCAGCTTATTTAACTTCTATGCAGAGTCCATTATGTGAAATACCAGGTTGGATGAATCACAAGCTGGAATCAAGATTGCCAGGAGAAGTATCAACAATCTCAGATGATACTACTCTAATGGCAGGAAGTGCAGAAGATTTAAAGGACCTCTTGATGAGGGTTAAAGAGGAAAAAGCTAGCTTGAAACTCAATATTCAAAAAGCTATGGCTATGGCCATGACATCTATTTCCATCACTTCACAGCAAAGAGAAAGGGAAAAAGTGGAAACAGTGACAAATTTCATTTTCCTGGGCTCCAAAATCATTGTGGACTATAGCCATGAAAATAAAAGATGTTTTCTCTTTGGAAGAAAGGCTATGACAAACTTAGAGAGCATATTCAAAAGCAGAGACATTACTGTCCTGACAAAGGTCAGTACAACCAAAGCTATGGTTTTTCCAGTAGTCACGTATGGATGTGAGAGTTGGACCTCAAAGAAGGCTGAGTGCCAAAGAATTTATGCTTTTGAGTTATGATGCTGGGGAAGATTCTTGAGAGTTTCTGGGACTGAGGAGATCAAAGCAGTCAATTCTAAAGGAAATCAGCACTGAAAATTCACCGGAAAGACAGATGCTGAAGCTCCAATACTTTGGCCAGCTGATGCGATGAGCCAACTCGTTAGAAAGACCCTGATGCTAGGAAAGATTGAAGGTGGGAAAAGGGGACGGCAGAAGATGAGAAGGCATCATCGACTCAATGGACATGAGTTTGAAAAACTCGGAGATAGTGGAGGATAGAGGAGGCTGGTGTGCTGCAGTCCACGGAGTTGCAAAGAGTTGGACACAACTTAGGGACTAAACAACAATGGGTAAAGATTATTCCTCTTGCGGAAGGGGAAAACCCACATAACACAAAATTAGAGTAAGGCCATTGCAAGAGGGGGGATCTTTGAATCATACTGACCACAATATGAGTCATGACTCTGACATAAGCTATGTGCTTTTGAACAAGTCATCTGGCTTATCTGCATTGTGGTTTCAGTCCAGTTCAGTCGCTCAGTTGTGTCCAACTCTGTGACCCCATGGACCACAGAACGCTAGGCCTCCTTGTCCATCACCAACTCCCAGTGTTTACTCAAACTCATGTCCATTGAGTTGGTGATACAATCCAACCATCTCATCCTCTGTCATCCCTTTCTTCTCCTGCCTTCAATCTTTCCCAGCATCAGGGTCTTTTCAAATGAGACTGTGGTTTACTCATCTGTAAAATGATGATACTAGTCCTTACCTCCTAAATGTACTGTGAAGACTGACGGCAGTAGCTTCTACTTTGGTGTTCTGTCATCAATTTCAGCATTATATGAACTTTATAAACCACGGTCACGGCATCTTTGCTCTTTTTCTCAGTATTTACACAGTTTTAAAAATGCCTATAGAGGTTCCTTAAAAAACACTAGGAATAAAACTATCATACGACCCAGCAATCCCACTCCTGGGCATATGCACTGAGGAAACCATAACTGAAAAACACACACGTACCCCAGTGTTCACTGCAGTACCATTTACAATAGCTAGGACATGGAAGCAACCTAGATGTCCATTGGCAGATGAATGGATAAAGAAGTTGTGGTGTATATCCACAAGTGAATATTACTCAGCTATAAAAAGGAACACATTTGAGGCAGTTCTAATGAGGTGAGTGAGTCCAGTTCAGTTGCTCAGTCGTGTCCGACTCTTTGCGACCTCATGAATCGCAGCACACTAGGCCTCCCTGTTCATCACCATCTCCCGGAGTTCACTCAGACTCACGTCCATCGAGTCCGTGATGCCATCCAGCCATCTCATCCTCGGTCGTCCGCTTCTCCTCCTGCCCCCAATTCCTCCCAGCATCAAAGTCTTTTCCAATGAGTCAACTCTTCACATGAGGTGGCCAAAGGTGAGTGAACCTAGGGCCTATTATACAGAGTGAAGTAAGTCAGAAAGAGAAAGAAAATACCATATATTAACACACATATATGGAATTTAGAAAGATGGTACAAATGATCCTATGTGCAGGGCCACAAAGGAGACATGGACTAAAGAACAGACTTGGACTCAGTGGAAGAAGGAGAGGGTGGGGTGATTTGAGAGAATAGCACTGAAACATATACATGACATATGCAAAACAGATAAACAGTGCGAGTTTGATGTATGAAGTAGGGCACTCAAAGCCCATGCTCTGTAACAACCTGGAAGGATAGGGTTGGGTGGGAAGTGGGACAGAGGTTCAGGATGCAGGGGACACGTGAATTCCTGTGGCTGATTCATACTGATGCATGGCAAAAACCATCACAATAAAGTAATTATCCTCCAATTAAATAAATATTTTAAAATGCCTATCTTCTATTCATTTACCATTTTTGAAAATACACATGGTTTTCTTTTCTGTCACTTTTATCCGTATACTAAATTCCCTGCTCATTACAGAAATTAAGCCCTCTTTGGTTTCTAATCCCTGAAGTTATTTAGCTATTCTAATGTCCACATGTAGAGTGCTATGTGTATTTTGATAACTGAATCACTGCACATTTTTGGAAGTACTACCTTTCCACATAGCTCACTCCTTCTTTCCCCTGTTAGAACTGTCCCCTCCAGCCAGCTGAGATTCCTGTTGGCTGTCCACGTAAAAACTACATTTCCACCAGTTCACCTTCTCCCGCCTAAAAAGCCTCTCGTGCCTTCTTCTGTCACTCTGCCTGCCCTTTATTCCTCATACAAAATTCTCATCTACATCTTAAGGCTATTATTTATTTCCAGGCTTATTTCCAGTGCCATAAGTGAATAAGTGAGCAAAATACCATCTCTCGTCTAGCTCTGAGCTATTCTTTGGGTATGAAAAGGAAGCATGTAAAAAGCAAACCAGAGGAGACCAGTCAATAATGTTTCTTAGAAGAAGCAAGTCACGTAGATAAAAAATAAACACTCAAAATATGCAAGTCTGGGTTCGGTGATGCATACATTTTTTAAAGCCTAGTGAATACACACTAAAGATTTATGCATATCTTATATCTTAAAATTATATAAAATTTACAGTTTGCAAATTTTATATCAAAACAAAAAGTATAAACATGCATTGCAGTCTAAGCTATAATATACATAGTGAAGTTCTTAGAGCAAAGGATACAGGTCTCTGCAATTTACTTTGAATTGCATTAAAAGTGGATTAATGAGTAAATGGATCCATATAGGATGAAACAAGTGCAGTGAATACTGACGGTTCAGTCTAGAAGGTGGGTTCATTATACAATTATTTTAACATTGCTGTTATGTTTAGAACTATCCTGTAAGGTTTTTTTTTTTGTTTGTCTTTTTTAGTGATCTTTTAAAACACAGACACTCTGCCAACAGGAGCAGATACTCATAATTATTCTGTTTATGTTCCTCCTTGTTGTGATCCAGGAAAGAACACAATGTTTCAAGTATAGTTTGTACTCTTCAAAGCATTAAAACCAATTCATTTGATCTGAACAACCATATCTATCATTATACTTTCAGATAAAAATGGGGACTTCGTCAAAACTGGGTCATAATAAACATAACCACTAACTGTCCTCAGGCAAGTTTTTTTTTTTCTTTTTCTGTGCCAACTATTGCCAGGTCACGTCCTCAGCTTTTCTCTTCTTACTGGTTTTTTGAAATGAAAGTCCTTGCAAATATAACATTCTTTGTCAACAATTAGGCTTAAGTGAAGGAGGCAGGTATAGGGGTTTTTCTGTGCCAGTGTAAAGGTTTCTTGAATCAGACACACAAACTCAGACACATGAACTCTAAGATAAAAAGAGGAACAAAAGGGAAGAAAAGGCCTGAGAAAAAAGTAGCTAAGATAAAGACTGAAATAATTCACCACAAATAAGATTAATCAGCTACTTACTATTACCCATGGTCACCGCGATAAGCACACAATCATTATCACATTTAAAGTTAGTAACAGCTGTGAAGTTATAGAACCATTTTAAAGAAGAGAAGCCTGTAGTAGTGAGAGATGATTAGGCCATGATCCTAACAGCCAGTGAGTTTCAAAATCTGGATTTACTCAGTATGGTTGTGCCAACCTCATGTTCATAAACTACCTTTCACGTAAGCATAGTAATTTGAGTGACTTGGATATATGTGTTAAATTAGAGGGGTTCTCAAATGTACTTGGAGACATCATAAATAGAAATATTCATAATTCAAAAGGCTTAAGAGGGTGACATACATCTACCATAATTCGTAATATGTGAACATGTCCAGCTCTTTGTGACCCCATGGACTGTGGCCCTCCTGTCTCCCCTGTCCATGGGATTCTCTAGGCAACAATACTGGAGTGGGGTGCCATCCTTCCCCAAGGCATCTTCCCAACCCAGGGATTGAACCTGGGTCTCTGGCATTGCAGGCAGATTTTTAAACATCTGAGCCACCAGNGAACTCTCTTGCTTTTTCCATGATCCAGCAGATGTTGGCAATTTGATCTCTGGTTCCTCTGCCTTTTCTAAAACCAGCTTGAACATCAGGGAGTTCACCGTTCACGTATTGCTGAAGCCTGGCTTGGAGAATTTTGAGCATTACTTTACTAGCATGTGAGATGAGTGCAATTGTGCAATAGTCTGAGCATTCTTTTGCATGGCCTTTCTTTGGAATTGGAATGAAAACTGATCTTTTCCAGTCCTGCGGCCACTGCTGAGCTTTCCAAATTTGCTGGCATACTGAGTGCAGCACTTTCACAGCATCATCTTTCAGGATTTGAAACAGCTCAACTGGAATTCCATCACCTCTACTAGCTTTGTTCGTAGTGATGCCTTCTAAGGCTCACTTGACTTCACATTCCAGGATGTTTGGCTCTAGATGAGTGATCACACCATCATGATTATCTGGGTCGTGAAGATCTTTTTTGTACAGTTCTTCTGTGTATTCTTGCCACCTCTTCTTAATATCTTCTGCTTCTGTTGGCTCCAGACCATTTCTGTCCTTTATTGAGCCTATCTTTGCATGAAATGTTCCGTTGGTATCTCTAATTTTCTCCTCTTCTCCACAGAGTAAACTGGTTCTGCAGAGAACTGGGCCCTCATGCCCTGAAGCAGAGGTTCTCAAGTGTGGTCCTCCCAGTCAGCAGCTGCAGCATTATCTGGAATCTTGTTAGAAAGGCAAATTCCAGGGTCTCCTCCCAGACCTGCTGAGTCAGAATCTCTGGGTGTGAGGCCCAGTCAGGTGTGCTTTAATGAGCCCTCTAGATTATTCTGGGAGAAGGCAATGGCACCCCACTCCAGTACTCGTCTGGAAAATCCCATGGATAGAGGAGCCTGGCAGGCTGCAGTCCATGGGGTCACTAAGAGTCGGACACGACTGAGCGACTTCACTTTCACTTTTCACTTTCATGCATTGGAGAAGGAAATGGCAACCCACTCCAGTGTTCTTGCCTGGAGAATCCCAGGGATAGTGGAGGATGATGAGCTGCTGTCTATGGGGTCGCACAGAGTGGGACACGACTGAAGTGACTTAGCAGCAGCGGCAGCAGCTACATTATTCTGCCTTCAACTCAAGTTTGAACCACGTCTCTTGGTATGCTATGTATGTAATGAATTAATTTTTCTCCTACCTATCTGGAATGGGCCTTGTTATAAACCATTCCTGAGAGAACTGGGAAGATAGTCATTCAAGTCATTTTCTGTTCTGTGGTTCAGATGGTGGTCCAGGTGAAAAATCCTGTAGGAACCCACACATATATGCATAAGATGGTATTTTAACCATCTTCCGTTACAGCTCCCCAAATAGAAACATCCTAATGCACATCCACAGAAGGTAAGTAAATTACTGCACAAGTGGCCAGGAAACAGGCACAATATAGGGCTGTTTAGGGCTCGTTATAGGGGACAAGAGAATGATGATCCACTTACATTAGTGGTCGCTTCTGGGGGTGAGGAAACAGGTATGACCAGGAGGAAATCAAGAGACAGAACGTTTTCTTGAGCAGACGTGTTTAATTTGTACCTATGCATACATTTGGGGCACTCTTTTGGATGTATCAGTTCAGTTCAGTTGCTCAGTCGTGTCCGACTCTTTGCAACCCCACGGACTGCAGCACGCCAGGCTCCCCTGTCCATCACCAACTCCTGGAGCTTGCTCAAACTCATGTCCATCGAGTCAGTGATGCACCCAATCATCTTATCCTCTATCATCCCCTTCTCTTCCTGCCTTCAATCTTTCCCAGCATCAGGGTCCTTCCCAATGAGTCAGTTCTTCCCATCAGGTGGCCAAAGGATTGAAGCTGAAGCTTCAACATCAGTCTTGCGAATGAATAGTCAGGACTGATTTCCTTTAGGAATGACTGGTTGGATCTCCTTGCAGTCCAAGGGACTCTCAAGAGTCTTATTATAGGGGACAAGAGAATGATGATCCACTTACATTAGTGGTCGCTTCTGGGGGTGAGGAAACAGGTATGACCAGGAGGAAATCAAGAGACAGAACGTTTTCTTGAGCAGACGTGTTTAATTTGTACCTATGCATACATTTGGGGCACTCTTTTGGATGTATCAGTTCAGTTCAGTTGCTCAGTCGTGTCCGACTCTTTGCAACCCCACAGACTGTAGCACGCCAGGCTCCCCTGTCCATCACCAACTCCTGGAGCTTGCTCAAACTCATGTCCATCGAGTCAGTGATGCACCCAATCATCTTATCCTCTATCATCCCCTTCTCTTCCTGCCTTCAATCTTTCCCAGCATCAGGGTCCTTCCCAATGAGTCAGTTCTTCCCATCAGGTGGCCAAAGGATTGAAGCTGAAGCTTCAACATCAGTCTTGCGAATGAATAGTCAGGACTGATTTCCTTTAGGAATGACTGGTTGGATCTCCTTGCAGTCCAAGGGACTCTCAAGAGTCTTCTCCAACACCACAGTTCAAAAGCATCAATTCTTCAGTGCTCAGCTCACAATAAAGAAAGAAAGAAAAACTACTGTGGTGAAAGACACTAAAAATAAAGTAAAAAATAAGCCACAACCTGGGAGAATCTATTTGTACTGTTGTTGTTCAGTCACTCAGTCGTGTCCACCTCTTTGCGACCCCATGGACTGCAGCACACCAGGCTTCCCTGTCCTTCCCCATCTCCCAGAGCTTGCTTAAACTCATGTCTGCTGAGTTGGTGACGTTAGTGTCCAGAATAAACAAACAACTACATATTTATTAAAATAAGAAAGACAACACGTGGCAAAACACACTGGGAAAAATGGCCAAAGTCTTTGAGCAGGCATTTCCCTAATCATCAGAGAAACAGGAACTGAAAGGAGGTGCCTAGACACACTACCTACCCCTGCCCACGCCCCATCTCTGTGAGCACCGTCACCGCCCCTACCATTGCTCACAGGCGCCCTGGCCACAGGGCTATCTGCAGTCCCTTCTCCTATGGGGCAGGGGACCCATATCAGTCAACTCTATCGATGGGAAAATCCCCACCCACATGGTCCTTTGCAAACTTCAGAACGTCTACAGTATTATGCCAGTCCCAAATATTTGGATTCTCTCACCAATTTTCCCTGTTGACAATAAGCAATGGTTAGAACTGGACATGGAACAGACTGGTTCCAAATAGGAAAAGGAGCACGTCAAGGCTGTATATTGTCACCCTGCTTATTTAACTTATGTGCAGAGTACATCATGAGAAACGCTGGGCTGGAGGAAGCATAAGCTGGAATCAAGACTGCCGGGAGAAATATCGATAACCTCAGATATGCAGATGACACCACCCTTATGGCAGAAAGTGAAGAAGAACAAAAGAGCATCTTGATGAAAGTGAAAGAGGAGAGTGAGAAAGTTGGCAAAGCTCAACATTCAGAAAACTAAAATCATGGCATCTGGTCCGATCACTTCATGGGAGATAGGTGGGGAAATAGTGGAAACAGTGACTGACTTTATTTTTCTGGGCTCCAAAATCACTGCAGATGGTGATTGCAGCCATGAAATTAAAAGACACTCCTTGGAAGGAAAGTTATGACTAACCTAGACAGCATATTAAAAAGCAGAGACATTACTTTGCCAACAAAGGTCCATCTAGTCAAGGCTATGGTTTTTCCAGTGGTCACGTACGGATGTGAGAGTTGGACTATAAAGAAAACTGAGCACCAAAGAATTGATGCCTTTGAACTTCCTCGCTTCTTGTTTGGAGAAAAAGACTTTCCTCTCTTAGACCTTCCCTGAGTTTCAAAGAGCAGATTCAAGCAACTAACTAGGGGAGTGAGGGAACACAGACACAAAAGAGAAACAAGCCCAGCAACATCTTTTCCATGATTGTCAGCTTAAAACAACGCGTTGACTTATGACCCCAAACTGTGGAGATAATGCTCTATCAAATGCAGTGTGAGGGGAATCACACTGACTGAAACCACTCACCCTGGCCAGGCACCATAGTTACCATTTGTATGAGTTATTTTACGACAGAAGGTCCTGGTAAGGAACATGGAACTAATAAGCCACCACCAACTGGAAGAGTTCAGGAGGTCAAAAGGTGACACCACATGTCCAACCACCTCCCAGAATCCTTCTCACTGCCGTCCATCTTTGCTGAGCAATGTACGCACCACCAGGAAAGACTGAACCAGAATGACTGGCCAAAGACAACCCGGAAACTAATCCCATCACCATAAAACCCACTGCAAGCCATGTGGCAGAGCAGTTCTCCTGGGTTCCCTTACCTTATGGCTCTCTGCCCAGGCATCCCTTCCCAATAAAATCTCATGCTTTGTCAACACATGTGTCTCCTCTGACAATTCACTTTTGAGTATTAGACCAGAGTCCACTTTCTGGCCCTGGAAGGGGGGGTTCCCCTTCCTACAACACAAGCAGTCCTAAAATTAGTGACACTGGGTCAATTAAGAAGTGAATTCCTGAGCCATCATGAGGTAAATAACCATAATTGGTTTTGCTCTCTCTCCAGAAGAAGTTAAGGGATCACGAGACCATGGTATACTAGTTTGCTAGGACACACAGATCAGTCACAATGACAGACTCAGGTTACAAGATAATGCTCAGAAGTCCGCAACTGAGGTCTTATAGGGGAGCTGAAATCACATACTACCCCCCACCCCCTTTACTTTTGCTTTTAAAACCCTTGCACCCTGACCAGCCAGTAGGATGGATCTGAGATGAGTCTAGGCCTCTCATCTTCAGAGTTGGCACCTCCTCAACTAATACAAGCTTCTTTGCTCTAAACTCCACTATTTCAGTTTGTTTGGCTTCACTGTGCATTGGGCATATGAATTTGGGGTTTAACAATATTGTTTTTTTCTTTCATTTATTTTTAGGAAGATGATCAAATGCTTCGGCCATTTGTACACCAACAGTCACAAATGTTAAAGGACTTTGGGGACCTACTTGAATCCAGCTTGTGGAAACTGAAAAATGATGTTGCTCTTATAGTGAAACAGAAGAAAGAATGTTTACTGCATGCGGAATAGTGTTCAGTTCAGTCGCTCAGTCCTGTCCGACTCTGCGACCCCAAAGACTGCAGCACTCCAGGCTTCCCTGTCAATCACCAACTCTTGGAGATTGCTCAAACTCATGTCCATCGAGTCAGTGATGCCATCCAACCATCTCATCCTCTGTCGTCCCCTTCTCCTTATGCCTTCAATCTTTCCCAGAGGATACACTAACTGAAACATTTGCGCTTTGAGTTGTCCAGATTATTTAATTAACTTGGCTATCGGAGCTGAATTGTGGACTCAACCTAGTCTACCCATTTCTCACTCACTCAACCTATTACACTGCTTTCAAGCAAAATTCCTTTTTATTTTATTTAAAATCATGTAAAAATGAATTCAGGCTGAAGGTGAGGTAGAAAATATGAGCAGTGAATGGTTAGCACTCTGAGCAATAGGATTGACTGCCTGGAGCTGAATCCATGACTAATCAGTTCTATGGTTTGGAGCAAGCCATGTCCCTTCTCTAAGCCTCTTTCCTTATTTGTTCTTCTTTAAGTTAAAGACCCTCTTTCTTCTGTACAGTTTGTACAGCTGCTGCTGCTGCTGCTGCTAAGTCGCTTCAGTCCCTCTCTTTGCACCCCTATAGACGGCAGCCCACAAGGCTCCCCCGTCCCTGGGATTCTCCAGGCAAGAACACTGGAGTGGGTTGCCATTTCCTTCTCCAATGCATGAAAGTGAAAAGTGACAGAGTTGCCTCCTAACATGAGTAAGATTCTTATCAGTTTCATACCTCTCACTGTATTGTAGAAATTCCATAAAGGAAATGGTTGTCCTCTTTACATGATGAATGTAATAGAACACTTATTTGTGTTTATGGTATGATTACAAAAGGAAAAGTCTTTGCCTTATTTTTAGGCTTCAGTGGAAAATATAGTTAAATATAAAAGGTAAATTAGAGAAAAGTTTTGCTTAAGCAGTGAAAATCAGTAGAAATTTACCAGCTACATCTTTCAAACTAACCACAGGTATAGAACCAGGGAAAATGAATAACCCAGTTATTAGCAGGACACAGACCAGTTGGGAAGCACATTTCTACAATTACTCAATTACACAAAAATGTCCAAACACAAATCCACTGTTCAATTGACAATCCTTTATTATTAAACTTTAGGTAAGAGTCCAAGATCAGTCAGTGCAGATGGGTGAAAAACTAGGCTAAAACAGCAAAAACTGCAGTTTCATTTGGCAAAGGCCTACACCATGCAGAGAAATTCATGGGAAAGTGAGATCCCATTTGATACCATGACAAGGAAAACAGCAGCCACTGTCTCACATGACCACCAGCCTGGGTGTGTCAGCAACACAGACAGAGCCACCATCCCATCCTCTGATCTGCCAGCTCACTTATAAAAAATGACCATGAATTCTTCAATGAAAAAGTCAGTCAAATGTTAAGTTTTCTCTCAAAAGCAATAAAATCACAAATATCAGCTAAGATTTGAAACTCAGGGTAAGCTAGTACAATTTCCTGCTTTTAATGTATACGTATTTTAGATTTGAATCTTTTCTACATATAGTCAGATAGGTTTATAGAAGCGTTTCAACATACCAAATTAAAAAGCTGTTAATTCATACATTTTATGACTTCAATTAATTATTCAAATGTTTAGACTTCAGTGCTGCTAATGACACTAAATTCAATGCCACGTTCATTGAGTCTGTCAATCAGCTTTGTTCTGGAGAAAGCTGCTCCGGGCGTGAAGACTCCACCCCTGTAAGACAACAAGGTGAAAACAGTGCACCATGCCCAGGTCCAGCCCCTTCCTCTGCTAGATGACCTGCTGGACAGCCAGCTATCAAATCAATGCAAAACTTATAAAAACCCGATTCCTGATTTCATCTTGGACTGTTTTTGGTTCCATTTCTAAAACCAGCCAAGTGAGCAAGGAGCTATTATTTAGGAGGAAACTAGTACCCACCCCAGTACTCTCGCCTGGAAATCCAATGGACGGAGTAGCCTGGTGGGCTGCAGTCCATGGGGTCGCTAACAGTAGGACAGACTGAGCGACTTCACTTTCACTTTTCTCTTTCATGCATTGGAGAAGAGAATGGCAACCCACTCCAGTGTTCTTGCCTGGAGAATCCCAGGGATGGGGGAGCCTGGTGGGCTGCCATCTATGGGGTCACACAGAGTCGGACACGACTGAAGTGACTTAGCAGCAGCAGCAGTACCTAGCAAACCTGTCTAGACTGGTTCAGTGATAATGAGACTATTTCCACAAACTGGTGTATGTGTGTTGGAAGGGCCCCATGGAGGGTTATCAACCCAAGTAGCAGTTGCTGTTTATAAAGTCAGCCCTGAGACTCAGGAAGATTAAATATAACATGCATGCATGCTAAGTCGCTTCAGTTGTGTCCATCTCTTTGCGACCCCCCTGGACTGTAGCCTGCCATGCTCCTCTGGGATTCTCTAGGCAAGAATACTGAAGTGGGTTGCCATGCCCTTCTTCAGGGGGTCATCCCTACCTAGGGACTGAACCCATGTCTCTCTCCTACACTGGCAGGCGGGTTCTTTACTACTAGTGCCACCTGGGAAGCCTCTAAATACACACACGGACAAAATAAACTTAGGTAATCCATTATTAATGAGGCATAAACAGGACAAATAGGATGAAAAAGAAGTTTTTTTTAACATGTAATGGCTACCATTCAGAAAATGCTAGATACTTTCAAAGGGTATACAAATATTTGAAGAAAATGTAATTAAGTTTCACTTTATATAATTTTTATGTTTATTACTTACTAGTTTGTTTCTAAGCCTGCAAGCCTATGCTTATTTGTAAAGCTGGCCTACTTTTAGGCTAACAGCTAAATCCTCCAGTAAGACAGTGTACTTAATAATTATCTAGCCAGGATGCCATGAATCAAGGCTCTCACTGGCAGCTGGGTATCATTCAGCATGGATTAAGGGCTCCTGCCAATAACACTGAACTACGGGGACCTTTTTTTGAGTAGCTAACTAGGGATCTGAGTTATTTTTCGAAGGAACTGAAGCCAAATTACATGGCTCTCAACTTCTTTCTCCTCTCATTTCTTTCTGCACTGTTCCTAGAAGTCAGTAAGGAACTTCCTTACGATTTTAAGTTCATCTCCCTCTTTGGATCAAAGATACTGTAAACCCAATACCTGAAAACTGAACTAAAATAAGCTAAAATATAACATAAATGGAAAAGATATCTTTAAATTTGAAGAAAACCAGACTCACGCCTTAGGAAGATCAGAGGCATCATTTAGAAGAGTCATGGCTGCCTGGACCATGGCTATGGGGGTAGTTACATAGCCAGCTTCTGCAGAAAACAGGTGATCAAGAAAAAGAAAGCATCCATAAACTAGACATTCAACAGCACCGAGAAATCAAATAGTAGGGTTTATATCTTAGTGTGCAGAATTTCCTTAATACTCTGCTCACGAAATAACAAAAATAACAATTAACATGTATATAGTCCTTATTAAGTGTTAGGAACTGTATTAAGTGCTTTAAATCTATTAAACTCATTTACTCCTCTAACAATCATACAAGGTTAGTACTATTTTATATCCATTTTACAGATGAGGAAACTGAGGCATAGAGAGGTTAACTGCCTCATTCACATTCACAGAGTTAGACAGTGGTTGAACCAGAATCACATGTGGGTAGCAAGCTCAAGCCAACACTCTTACCAATGATCCTAGATTGCAATCTTTGCGACCCCTTAGACTGCAGCCCATTCAGCTCCTCTGTCCATGGGATTCTCCAGGCAAGAATACTGGAGTGGGTTGCCATTTCCTCCTCCAGGGGATATTCCCAACACAGGGATCAAACCCTGGTCTCCTGCACTGCAGGCAGCTTCTTTACCATCTGAGCCACCAGGGAAGCCCAACTCATAAATTAAACTGACCTTTATCAATCAAATACACTAAACTTCACTTTAAAAAACAGACTCAGTTTCTTAAAGGACAACTGAGTAACTCTCAAAGAAGTCTAACTTTAAGAAGTAACTTTAAAAGAAGTCTATAAACCAGTAGAACATTGGTGTCTATATTCATGTCAAATAAGAACGTAGCTTATCCTAAAAACCTAAGTAGAAATTAAAAAAAAAAATGCAAGATGCAAAGATATCTTTGCTATTTGGCTTGACTAAAAACTGTACAACAGAGGCCCGTGATCTATTAGGAAGGATGGTAATGAAACGTAACTCACAGTGGGGCTGTCTTTGTATAGTTCTCTAAAATTTATAGTACTAGTTATTGAATGTTTTGGGGTGACAGTTTTTTAACAACCTATCAAAATTTTTACCCTCCCTGGAAAAACACACACGTGCACATATTTTACAAGCAATGTCAGGGTGATCACAGACTCCAAAGAAAGCTTGGACCACAGCCTTGATTATAATTATACTACTTTTATAAGTAAAAGGCTTTAAAGTGACCCTTGAGTATGAGAGTAGAACAGATAAATATCAATCAGCCCCCTGTCTTCTTATATTAAAAATTCCATTCAGAATTACTGAATCATACTGAAAGAAAAAAAAAATCAGAGAGAGGTATACAACAGTAAAACTGAATGATACCAATAATTCCAATCCTTCTTTTGACAGAATTATTTATCATTATTATCTTAAATAATTGTGTAAATTTATTTCTAAAACAGATTTTAAAAAGAAATTATGACTAATACACCACTTTATAGCTTAAGACAGTGTAAAACTCCCAAACTTTCTTAAGTCACATGTGAAATACCTGGTCCTTTCACCTGAGTACAAATTCTGATATTTGGTTTGTTCTTAACAGGGGAAACGCCTTGGCTGAATCCTTGACCAAAAAATGTCATAGTAAATGATGAAGCATCCATCTGAGGAATAGAAACCAAAGAGTTTATTAAATAAATATGTCATTTCCTCCTTGAACACAATAAAACATTCTATCAGCATTATACTTCATATAAGACATTTTTAATAGATAACATCAATATTCTATTAGACAGAATATCCTGTCATCCTTAACTAACCATGGAACAAAAAACAATTCTTTGAAGAACCATGAGTTTTGCTGACTGGTGTAATGTTCTGGGGACAGAGGTAGTGAGGAGTAAAGCTGAGCCTTAGTGAAGAATAAAGATTAATCTGAGGCTGTGGTTGAAAGAACAGCATCACTAAATCAGGCAGTTTCAGAGGAAAAGCTGGAGGTAGTTTTTATTTTAAGACAGAATATGTTACTCTGGCTTTAGATATGTTTGAGGTGAGAAGACAAAAATAGTCAGCAAGTAATGGTAATATGGGCCTAGGATATAGACACAAAACTGCTCCATTTAGAAGTATAAAAATTTGATTCAAAATTAAATTATAGAAGATTTATCTAAGCATCTGTCATAATCNAGACAGAATATGTTACTCTGGCTTTAGATATGTTTGAGGTGAGAAGACAAAAATAGTCAGCAAGTAATGGTAATATGGGCCTAGGATATAGACACAAAACTGCTCCATTTAGAAGTATAAAAATTTGATTCAAAATTAAATTATAGAAGATTTATCTAAGCATCTGTCATAATCACTACACTTAGAAATAAAGTAACAAAGCCATGGTGAACAAATTTTTATTAAGTATAAACCAAGTGTCAGACATTATGTTAGGCCCTGAGACATAAAGTACTTATAAAATAAAATACACGGCATTTCTAGAGCTTAGTTTAGGGGCGGGGGGAAGATTGTGTGTCTGAGTGTGTGTACACACACATGAGATCTAGTAACAATATGAAGCATGATTCGAAGCCCAGGGCTAGCTTAGTGGAGGGCATTATTAAATTTACTGAGCAGGAGGCCAGGATCTTGACTTGTGTGTTTCCTCACAGCACACATACCTTTTTATTGAGAAGTTTATTACAAAGAAAAGCAAGGTAGGTACCAGAAAGGAGAAATCATTATTTAAAGGCAAAACCAGACAAGGTGGCTACAGGAAATGAAAACTACAGCCCATACCTCTGATAAATACATGTGCAAAATGAAAGTGAAAGTGAGTCAGTTGTGTCCAACTCTTTGCGACCCCATGGACTGTAGCCTGCCAGGCTCCTCTGTTCATGGAATTCTCCAGGCCAGAATACTGAAGTGGGTATTCTCCAGGGGATCTTCCCAACCCAGGAACTGAACCCAGGTCTCCTGCATTGAAGGGGGATTCTTTACCAACCGAAACACCAGGGAAGCCTCAGCTTCCTGTGCAAAGTCCTCAGCAAAATATTACCAAACTGAATTCAACAATACATTGAATGGACCATAAGCTATAATTAAGATCTGGCTGTCACGCTAGTGGTAAAGAACACGCCTGCCAACGCAGGAGGCGTAAAAGACATGGGTTCGATCCCTGGGTCAGGAAGATCCCCTGGAGGAGGGCATGGAAACCCATTCCAGTATTCTTGCCTGGAGAATCCCATGGACAGAGGAGCCTGGTGGGCTACCATCCATAGGGTTGCAAAGGTTTGGACACAACTGAAGTGACTTTGCACAGCACAGCACAGCACATACTGTGCTTAAGTGGGATTTAGTTTAGGGATGCAAACATGTTCAACATNAGATCCCCTGGAGGAGGGCATGGAAACCCATTCCAGTATTCTTGCCTGGAGAATCCCATGGACAGAGGAGCCTGGTGGGCTACCATCCATAGGGTTGCAAAGGTTTGGACACAACTGAAGTGACTTTGCACAGCACAGCACAGCACATACTGTGCTTAAGTGGGATTTAGTTTAGGGATGCAAACATGTTCAACATCCACAGATAAGTCAGTGTGATAGTCCACATTAACAAAATAAAGGATAAAAATCATATAATCATCTCAAACACAGGAAAAGCACTTGACAAAATTCAATATCCATTTATAATAAAAAGTCTCAACAAAGTGTGTATATAGAGGGGACATATTTCAACATAATAAAGACTATATATGACAAACCCATAGCCAACAGCATACCCAATGGTGAAAAGTCGAGAGCTTTTCTGAAAGCTGAAAGCTTGTCTTCTAAGATCAGAAACAAGACAAGAGCACCCACTCTTACCACTTCTATTCAACATAGTATTTGGCAGTCCTAGTCACAACCATCAGACAAGAAACAGAATACAAGGAATCTAAATTGGAAAGTAAGAAGTAAAATTGTCACTGTATGCAGAGGTCATGGTATTACATATAGAATATCCTAAAGATCCCACAAAAAAACTATTAAAATTAATAAATGAACTCAGTAAAGTTGCAGGATATAAATACAAAGTTAACATACAGAAATTTATTGCATTTCTATATATTAACAACAATCAGAAAGAGAAATTAAGAAAACAATCTTATTTACAATCAAAAGGAATAATACCAAGAAATAAATCTAGTCAAGGATGTAAAATACTTGTGCTCGAGAAACTATGACACTAATGAAAGAAACTGGAGATGACACACAGAAATATATACCATGCTCTCGGATTGTAAGAACTAATATTGTTAAAATGACAATACCATCCAAGAAAATCTACACAGTCAATGCAATACCTATCTAAATACCATTGGCATTTTTCACAGAATGAGACCAAATAATTCTTAAACTTGAAGTCAAAAGACCTCAAAGAGTCAAAGTAATCCTGAGAAATAACAACAAAGCTGGAAGTATCATCATCTCTAATTTCAAATTACAGGACAAAAGTACAGTAATCAAAAGGGTATGGTACTGAGAACCTGGTGGTACGGGGTTAGAACACCACGCTTCCACTGCAGGAAGCATGGGTTCAATCTCTGGTTGGGGAACTAGGTCCTATAAGCTGTGCAGCATGGCCAAAAAATACCCCCCCAAAACCAGTATGGCACTGGCACAAAAAAAAACAGACACATAGATCAATGGAACAGAATAGAGAGCTCAGAGATAATCCCACACTTACATGCTCAATTAATCTACAATGGAGGAGGCACGAACATCCAACAGGAAAGACAGTCTCTTTAATAAACTGTGTTGGGAAAATTGGATAGCTACATGCAAAAAAATCAAACTGGACTACTTTTTCACAACATGTAGAAAAATAAACTCAAACTGGATTAAGAACTTAAATATAAGACTTGAAACCACAAAACTCCTGAGAGGAAAACATAGGTAGTATGCTCGTTGACACCGGTCTTAGTATTTTACTGGATGTTTTCTTAGGAGAAACAAAAGCAAAAATAAACAAGTGGAACTACATTAAACTGAATATTGCACAGTGAAACTATCAAAAAACCAAAAAGACTGCCTACTGAATGGAAGAAGATATTTGCAAAAAATGTATCCAATAAGGAGCTAATACTTAAAATATACAAAAATACATACAACTCAACCAAACAATCTGATTAAAAATGGGCCTGAATAGACATTTTCCCAAAACTACATACAGGTGACTAACAAAACATGCTCAGTATCAGTAATCATCAGGGAAACGCAAATCATACAATCCAGCAAGTCCACTTTCAGATATTTATTTGAAGAAAATTGGAAAAGACTCTGATGCTGGGAGGGATTGGGGGCAGGAGGAGAAGGGGACGACAGAGGATGAGATGGCTGGATGGCATTGCTGACTTGATGGACGTGAAACTGAGTGAACTCCGAGAGTTGGTGATGGACAGGGAGGCCTGGTGTGCTGCAATTCATGGGGTCGTAAAGAGTTGGACACGACTGAGTGACTGAACTGAACTGATAGTGCCCAGACACAGAATGATAAATATTGCATAATCTCATTTAAACTCAAGGAATCTAAAAGGTCAAACTCACAGAACCAGAGAGAAGAGTGGTGGTTGCCTAGGGTTGGGTGGGTGGAGAATGGGTACAAGCTTTCAATTATAAGATGAATCAGTGGTGGAGCCCTATTGTACAGCATGGTGACTAAAAGTTAATAATACAGTATTGAAAAGTATGTAAGAAACAAGTGTGTAAGATGATCTCCTGAGAAAGGAAAGCAGTAGTGGGAAAAGAGAACCAGGCCATTGTCAGGTCAGAGCAACAATGGCAGTTACCTGAATTATATTAATTCTCATAAGAATAATTTTACTTAATAAATATCCTTAAGTTCCCATTACACAAAAAACTATTTGCTCATCCAATAAAATCTCACTCATGTTGTGGTAATAATCTTGCTAGATGTGCAATGCTTTGAAAACTGTTTTATAGACAGTGTAAGCAGACATCATTAAATACTTTCTTCCTGAGTCTTTAAAGAGGCATTGAGTCCCTCCTACAGATGTCATAACTATAAGCTAATTTGTGGGACTTCCTGAAAACCATCATACTCTTTTACGTAACTGAAACTGGCACAATCTCATAAACATGTCCCCATGTACCATTTCATCTCCACTGCTCTCAGGAACCCAAGTGTTTTGTTCCCCAAATTCTAGAATCTGGGAAGAGAGTGTGTCTACCTGCTAATTAGCTCTTTATATGCCTGGTATGAAGGAAACTGTAGAACCATGCTTCCCCAGGTGAGAAATATAATACTGCAGAGACACACTACAAGGGAAGTTCTGTTTGATAGAAATGTGTAAGCCAGTAGACCATGTACTACAAAAAGATGGCAAAAGGGAATAAACATTCTTTTTCATGAATTTCTATCTTTGGTCCTCTAGCTCAAAGGTTATTCTTCACTTGGGGCCTTGACAACCATAGTCCTCACCGTCAACCCTATCTGTATCAGCAATCACTCTGTCTGTGCTTTTGACACATATCTGCTTTCATTGGTTTTTCAGTACATTTTCTGGAAAAGTATCAATCATAATAAAGAGATCCAGCAATGACACAAATTATATAATTGATAGATGAGATCATTAAATTAGTTATCCCTTATGTTCAAGAAGGTAGGAGAAAAATAGAGCACATGAAGTAAACAGATGGAAGGTGTATCTGGATATATAAATATATAGATATAAAGAAACAGTGTATTGAAAAAGTGAAATGTTTAAGAAAAATAACACCATGTGATATTAACAGCAAGTTAGCTACTGCAGAAGAAGAGATTAGTAAACTGAACTTCATCAGTTTAGTTCAGTCACTCAGTCATGTCCAACTCTTTGTGACCCCATGGACTGCAGCACACCAGGCCTCCCTGTCCATCACCAGCTCCCAGAACTTACTCAAATTCATGTACACCAAGTCGGTGATGCCATCCAACCATTTCATCCTCTGTCATCCCCTTCTCCTCCTGCCTTCAATCTTTCCCAGCATCAGGGTCCTTTCCAATGAGTTAGTTTTTCGCATCAGGTGGCCAGAGTATTGGAGTTTCAGCTTTAGCATCAATCTTTCCAATGAATATTCAGGACTGATCTCCTTTAGGATGGACTGGTTGGATCTCCTTGCAGTCCAAGGGACTCTCAAGAGTCTTCTCCAACACCACACTTCAAAAGCATCAATTCTTCGGTGCTCAGCTTTCTTTATAGTCCAACTCTCACATCTGTACATGACTACTGGAAAAATCATAGCCTTGATTAGACAGACCTTTGTTGGCAAAGTAACGTCTGCTTTTTACTATGCTGTCTAGGTTGGTCATAGCTTTTCCTCTAAGGAGTAAGCGTCTTAATTTCATGGCTGCAGTCACCATCTGCAGTGATTTTGGAGCCCCTAAAATAAAGTTTGACACTGCTTCTGTTGTTTCCACAATGGATATACCATTGGAAATGAACAAAAACAAAATACAGAGGAGGACAAAGAAAAAGAAGTACTGAAGAGAGGGTTAATGAGTTTGGGAACATCTTCAAGAATCTTGGGAGAAGGGTGATGAGGGAATAAAAATATGTATTTGGATATATAACTTTTTTTTTTATCAGCTTTCTTTATAGTCCAACTCTCACATCTATACATGACTACTAGAAAAACCATAGCCTTGACTAGAAGGACCTGTGTTGACAAAGTAATTTCTCTGCTTTTTAATATGCTGTCTAGTAGTCATAACTTTTCTTCCAAGAAGTAAGCATCTTATGGCTGCAATCACCCTTCCCAAAAATGACAGGATTCATCTCTTTGCTCTCACTGCCAAACCCTAAAAAAAAGTGAAGTCGCTCAGTCATGTCTGACACTTTGTGACCCCCATGGACTGTAGCCTACCATATTCCTCTGTCCATGGGATTTTCCAGGCAAGAGTACTGGAGTGGGTTGCCATTTTCTTCTGCAGAGGATCTTCCCAACCCAGGGACTGAACCTGGGTCTCCCACATTGAAAGCAGGTGCCTTACCATCTAATTTTTCCAAAGTGGCTATTCCTGCTTTTTATTCTATGGATTTAGGGGGAAGGAGTGGAGCGTCATGGTGGCTGCTCTGGGTCCAACGTGGGCCTGGAGGTCTCACGAGAAGCCAAGCAGCGGGACTCAGTCTTGGTTACACTGATGCCTGAACCATCAGCACCTCTCTTCCTGCTGGATAAATAGTGAAGTCATAAATCTGTGGATATAGTTAGACATGGAAAGGATTTGGGAGGACATTTTAGTTCCCCTCAGCTTGTATCTGGAAAAACTGAGACCAAAAGATGTAAAGGGATCTACAGAAATACGAGTCATTACCCTGATGCTCCTACAAACAGAAACACACTCAAAGTCTTCAAGAAAGTTAGGCACTTTATCTCTTAAATGAAACAAGTTTGTCTCCGAATTAACTTGGTAGATTCTAAGCAATTTTAACATCTTGAGGGGTTGTGCATTGTTTGTTTATCCATGGCATGTTTAGATCTGACTTTCTTTTTTAGGCTGAAATGTATTCTTCATGATAAGGAACAAGGGGACAAGGCATGTCCATGTTCCCTTGCTCATAAATTGCCTCTTGCTACATAAATTGTCCTAATTTGTAAGAGAGACTATGGCAACCTTCTCAAGCAGCAGTAGATTAAGCCACTGTGGAGGGCAAAATAAGAAAGTGAAATATTTTTACTGGTTTTTACTTATAAAAGAGAAAATCTCCATTCTTAGGGGAAATTCTCCAAATTTTTTAAAAGGTGAAGTTAATTTCAAACTCATTTTTTCTAGCACTTGATAAAGGATCAATGTTTCATGACTCTAAAAGATAGTAAACTCTTGATTATCCAGGCTTTTAAGGGAATATATGGCACAGATTACCCAAAATAAAACAATGAGAGACTCCATTCAGGCAAATCCCCTTATGAATTTCCCCTCAATAAAAAAATCGTATTAGAAATGGAAGTTCTCTAATCCAAGATCATGTCTTTTCATTTGCTTTGTGGTGCCAACTGATCTTTGTATTCTTTTTTTTATTTTTTTATTTTACTTTACAATACTGTATTGGTTTTGCCATACATTGACATGAATCCACCACGGGNGTATACTAACACATATATATGGAATTTAGAAAGATGGTAATGAGGACCCTGTATGCAAGACAGCCAAAGAGACACAGATGTGTAGAGCGGACTTTTGGACTCTGAGGGAGAGGGAGAGGGAGAGGGTGGGATGATTTGGGAGAACAGCACTGAAATATGTATACTATCATGTAAGAAACGAATCGCCAGTCTATGTTCGATGCAGGATGCAGGATGCTTGGGGCTGGTGTATGGGGATGATCCGGAGGGATGATGTGGGGTGGGGGCGGTTCATGTTTGGGAGTTCATGTACACCCATGACAGATTCATGTCAATGTATGCCAAAACCAATACAGTACTGTAAAGTAAAATAAAGTAAAAATAAAAATTAAAAACAAACAAAAAAGACTCCAAGAAGTGTGACAATCCTTAGAATAGTCTATGAAATCTGTTATCTTAAGGCCTACATTAAGTCTAACCATTGCTCTCATTTCTAAACATGTACCTTAGCTCTTTTCTTTTTTCCATATGATTTCTTATTCTTGAAATAATGGCTATCACTTTATGTGTCTCTGATTTTCTAATAACTCTAGGAAGCCTGGTCATGACCACCTCCTCTCTGCCATGCCTTCTTCGCCCTACTCAGAGGAATGTGCTCTCTTCTGAGCTCCCCTCGTATTTGTCTGTAGTCAGGTTGCTTTCTTCTTGTTTTGGTTGTGAACTTCTATTCAGTTCAGTTCAGTTGCTCATACTCATCTTTAAATTTCTAGGACCAAAGTTCCTGGAAGCAGTAGGTTTCACCCAGCAAGTGTTTCAGAAAAGAATGATGAATATAGCTGTATGATTCTTTGTTGTTACTTCGTTTTCAGCATTTAGTAATACTTGCAATAACTGGTGTTCAATTATTATGTTAGAGTGAAAGAAGCAATTTTTACTAATTAGCATTTGTAAAATCAGAAAGATGTTTATATGCTTCTGTGTGCAAGACACTGTTCTATGTGTGGAGACATTAGAGAGTAAAAAGATCCATGAGCTTATATCCTAGTGTGTGTGTATTTGACTATATGATTGTATATATTTGGTAGTTGGGAAATATACAAGTAAATAATTATGCAAGAAAGATAATTTTAGATGTTGAAAAGCATTATGAAAGCAATAAAGCACACTGATCTGAGTTTGGGTGGAGATATTTTGAATTGACAGGGAAATCTTCACTGAGCAGGTAGTATTTGAACTGGTATTTCTTAAAAACAAAAAAAAGAAAGAAACTAGCTATTTAAGGCTCTTGGCCAGGAGTCTTCCATTTGGAGGAAATAATGAGTAATAAGAGCAGGATTCATAAGGTGAAGAGTATTTGGTGTATTTGAGAGAAGCAAGAGAAGTGTGAATTGTATTTGTGCCCAATTACTAAAATTCATCTGTGAAATGCTTGTTAAAATAAAAATGTTACATAAGAATCATCATGTATGTTTTGCCTAAAAGCAAGGGGTTGAAGAAAACAGCCCCTAATTCACATTCATAGGGAATATTAAGGGCTTTTAATTCAACGACTATTAGGAGTATGCTCTCTTAGCTCCATAAACTCCTCGACCTTAAAATCCCTCACATTAGCATTTTTATTTTCCAGGTAGTTGTGACACCAAGCGTTATTAACATTGTGCAAAAATTACACAGGTTACTGCCTGATGGAAGCTTTCTTGTCCCAAGGATCTGCTGGGAGCAGGTTCAAATATGCAAATTGCTAGAAAATTACTTGATCACAACTATTACTGAATGCTGATGAGAGCAAATTCTGGGTTTAATACATATAATTCATTTTTATTCTGCCTAAACAACATTTTAGACCATTGTTCCTGTCTGAAAAAGGCAGGAAATAAGCTTCTTTGGTTTCTGATGTCTCTAATCACTAGGGACATAGATTATATAATCAGGGTGGAGAATCTGGCTGGCTGCCAAATGTGTAGGTACTCAGAAGCATGCATATGGATCTACTTATAAATACAGCCTGTAGAACATCCACAGTGGTGAACTCTTGTTAACATAGTCCCTGCAAACTTGGCAGATTCATTGATCATGAAGTCATCAGGCACCCTTCTGCTTCTCATCAGTGTGGCCTATTTGTTCATCTTGGCAGGTGAGTACTATATATATACACATATATATATGAGTGAGTGAGTGAAGTCGCCCAGTCATGTCCGACTCTTTGTGACCCCATGGACTAGCAGCCTACGAGGCTCCTCCCTCCATGGGATTCTCCAGGCAAGAGTACTGGAGTGGGTTGCCATTTCCTCCTCCAGGGGATCTCCCTGACCCAGGGATCAAACCCGGGTCTCCTGCATTGCAGGCAGACGCTTTAACCTCTGAACCACCGGGGAAGCCCCATATATATATACATATATACATATATACACACACAAAATAGAATTCTGAATTCTGGTCAGTGTTAGCAGTTATGATGTGATGTCATTGTTTATGATGATGATGATGGTGATAAGGATGGTTAATGATGGTGACCGCCCATAATACTATTTAGAGGAAATTTACAAAATTAGCAACTTGAATTATCACTATAACACTATGTAAGAGATAAGTGTCATCTACTTGCAAAAACAATGTTATAATTCATAGGATGAGATGGCCTGTCCTAGACCAAATGCACCTCAAATGCCTAATCTAAAAGTTCCAGTCCAGGAATTCCCTGGAAGGCCAGTGGTTAGGGTTCTATGCTCTCACTGCCAAGGGCCTGGGTATAATCCCTGGTCAGAGAACTAATATCCCACAAGCCAAGCAGTGAGGCCAAGGGGTAAAAAAAAAAGAAAAAATAGAAGTTCCAGGCCAGTTACAAACTAGCAAATCATAACTAAGAGCATAAGATTATAAATACCTTTCATTCTTCAATGAAATAGCTTATATTGAAATTATAATAGAAACTCTCACATAAAGTCACCTTCAATAAATTCTTATCTAAAGAGCTTCAGCTACTGAAATGTTCCTGAGATGCTTTTCTATTTTACTGAAAACTGAGGCATTCTTATTTAGCCTCTAGGTAAGCAAAGAAGAGAGAGAATGAGTGAAAGAGCCCAAGAGTAGGATTTTAATATTTGGCCTCTAATCTTCATTGTGCTACTATCTTTTTCTTTAATATTGAGCAACCTACTCCTTTTCTCTGGCTACTGCTCATCATATGAAATTAGAGTTGTGACCCTTATATGCTCTAAGACTTGTTAGATTATGGTTATGTACATTGTCTTTAGAATCTAAGACCTGGGCTTGCTTTCTGGCTCTGTCATTTACAAGGTACATGCCCTCAGACGAGTTATTTGCCCCAGGTTTCAATTTCCTTAGATTTAAAACAGAACTATTAGTATGAGTTAATAGATGTAAGATTTAATACAGTGCTTCAAATATAGAAATCCCTTAGTTCATGGTAGATACTGTTAGTGGAAATAGGGGAAATTATATGATTTTTTTCAATGCTTTCCAAATTATTTTGTATTTTATTGTTATATTAGCTCTTTGTTGGCCAATTGTCTTGATTATCCTTTAATCTAATGGTGTCTAGATTTTGGAATTTTCAACTTCTTTCTGGTTAAATATGCCACTTTGACATATATTCTTGCCTTCTTTTCTTAAGTTAAAGCCTGGTTTTAAGGAAAACATTAAAGTGAATATAATTAATAAAAGCCACACAGATCATAAACAGCAAATGTCGTGAAAAGAGCTTTGTGCTGGTCGTTTGTAACCTGGCCTCTAGTTCAGCTGTGTAGTTTAGAAGCTGTGTGTCCTGGAGAAGCTTTCTGCCCTTCTCTTGGGCTTAGTTCTTCATCCTAAATAAGGCAGTTATAATATTAAAAGGTCTCTGAGGATCATTTTAACTCTAAGATTCTGATTCTGGAATCTGCCTGTCTTGTTGTGACTTATCATTGTTCTCTCCTTGCAGAGGCTGTGAGCCAAGGAGGCTCCCAGGTATGTATTTCTCACTCTCACGGGCCCTCTACTATCACAACAAGAGGTTATCTTACAACAAAGTTGATTCTGAGTTGGGAAGTACTGTGACTATTTCATTAAGGTCTTCTGAGTTCATTTGGTTGCTCTGGTGAGAAGGTGGGATGGCATGCATGATATCCTTATTTAGGAAAAAATGTCATTATTAGTGCAGATGCCTCTTCCTTAGAAAAGCACTTAAAAATTACTTCCCATTTTCTTTAGATGAGCCAGATGTCACATTTCCAAAGAAACAGTATGTACACAGTTAAAGGCTCTAAAATACTACATTGCTTATAAAAATATGCGATGAATATAATTTATTTTCTAAATAAGGATAATTTTGAGAGTGAAAGTAGTATTTACATAGTTTTATAGAGAAGACATAAACTGAGACTCTTCAGCCAACTTAAAACACACGGTTACTCTAGATCTGAGTACCTTGTTCACAAAACTCTCTATGGATGCTTCATAAAATGCATTCCAGTTTCCTACACATACATGTTAGATCTTCTAATTGAACCAGGATGTCTAGGGAAGGATGCTGAAGCCTAGGAATCTACATTTTAAGAAGCCCCTAACATTAAAATTGGAGAATCACAGCTCTATATTTTAATAAACACACTTAGGTATAGAGAGAGAGTACTTGCCAGACTCATGAATACTAAATCCTTTGGTCTTGGTGTGTGTGTTAGTCGCTCCGTTGTGTCCCACTCTGCGATCCCATGGACTGGAGCCTGCCAGGCTCCTCCATCCATGGGATTCTCCAGGCAAGAATACTGGAGTGCGTTGCCATTTCCTTCTCCATTTCCTTCTCTTCTTTGTGGACATATGGACAGGTAGCTTGGTTGGCAACTAATAATCACAGAATCTACACTATTGAGAGAGTAATTTGTAATAATAGGGTCTATATCCATAACAAAAAAAAAGAAATAGTTGTATACCTTAAAACTTTTTAAAATGTAGTCAGTTTTTGCGTTGCCATTTCCTTCTCCATTTCCTTCTCTTCTTTGTGGACATATGGACAGGTAGCTTGGTTGGCAACTAATAATCACAGAATCTACACTATTGAGAGAGTAATTTGTAATAATAGGGTCTATATCCATAACAAAAAAAAAGAAATAGTTGTATACCTTAAAACTTTTTAAAATGTAGTCAGTTTCCTTTCTGAAATATGCATTTGAGAAAGAATATTCAGGTTTATAATCTAGCCCTATTACTCAGTAAATGTCTGATTATTGGTAACTTACTTCACCTTTGTGTGCCTCAGTTTATCTATAAAATTCAGCTAATAAAGTACTCAGTTCAATATACATGAGCTACTTTATATACAGCCCATAAGACTGTTCAGTGCAGAATACTAAATAAAAATTAACTATTATTAAATTTTTATTTTAATAGTTTAATACTAATAACTAAGTCACATTTATCAATTTTGGTTTTCTAACTAAAGAGTAAATATTTTAAATGAAATATTTATAAAGAGATATAAACAACTCTAGAACTTAAAAAAAAATTCATTCAACAAACATCCTCCATGCTAATTCCAAAAAATTCTAACATTTTAACTTTATTCACATAACTCTCTTAATTCAAAGTCATAGATAATTTTCAAATACCAAGAAGATAATATCCAAATTCTTTAGCCTCTCTTTCAAGTCCCTTATCAATCTATTGGCTGTCTCCTTGTTCAGCCTCATTCATTCTCTACCAGCCTGTGACCCAATTCTTCCACACACTAAATAGCCTATTGTTTCTAGCATACCAAGACCTCTCACATGCCTTGGTTAAGGCTGTTCTTACAATCTGAAAGACAATTACCAGTCACACCATTGTGAAAAGTGTGCTCAGGCTCTCATTTAGAAGGACCTTCATATTCTCCCTCATTCAGAAATCTCCTAAGAACAAAATCAATTTTGCTCTATCATCCCTATGAATGATTTACTAAGATCTCATCTGTATTTTTACTGGATTTTACTGATAAACTAAAGTCGACATTTATCATATTATGCTACCCCATTACAGATAGCCTTCTCTCTTAGAAATAAGCTCCTGAGGTTAAAGCGTCTGCCTGCAATGCGGGAGACCTGGGTTCGATCCCTGGGTCGGGAAGATCCCCTGGAGAAGGAAATGGCAACCCACTCCAGTATTCTTGCCTGGAGAATCCCATGGACGGAGGAGCCTGGTGGGCTACAGTCTACGGGGTTGCAAAGAGTCGGGCACGACTGAGCTACTTCACTCACTCACTTAAGGCCAGAGGAAGCGTTTTCTCTCTTGTTTGGATCTTAGGCCTTTAAATGTGGCACAGCTTCAAAAGAAATCTCACCTAGTAAATGGATAGATGGTTGCATGGATAAATCAATGGACTGATAGCTGAAGAGATGGATTTATGAATGAGTGAAAGATGCAACAAATGTTAGAATGTACAAGATAATATCACATGTGATATATAGTATTTCTACTTTCTGAAAACTAGCCACCTACAAGAATTTTGAGATAAGGTTTTATAATCTATACATCTTACCTAAAAATTTAGTTGGAGGTCTAAATTAACTTTTGCCTTCTTTTATGCTTTTAAAAAATATTTTCATTTTGAAAAGTAGCCCAAAGAGATATTGTATACTATGTATCTTTCATCCAGCTCACGTTACATAACTTTGGTAGAGTCATCAAAATCAGGAAATGAACACTGGTACAGAACTGTTACCTAACTTGTTAATCTGAAATCCTGTTGAAATGTCACTAGCTGTCCCAGAAATACTATATCATTCTCGTGCTGTAGGCTCTAATCTGAGACCACATATAGCTTTTGTCTGTCTGCTCAGTCTCTCTTCAATTCTTTCTAAGCAACAGCTACTTTCTTGAAGCAAAATTCAGTTGTAAGATTTTAATTAGACATTTGATAAGACTACTTTCGAATTTCAAGTTACTGGCACAAAGTAGGTATTCAATATTTGTCGAGTAAAAAGTAAAGAAATATAATTGATTTCTTCATGGAACCATACAAAAGGGAATTATAAAGGAAACTAAGCAACCAAAAAGAGAAAAAAATAAAGTATGAAAATTAAATCATGCTGAACAAGAGAAAATACAGAAGAGAATGTACTATCTTTAGAAATTAATTTCTGGTAAAGCATATCCCCTCTTTCACACCAAAATAAACTTTCTGGGGCTTCCCAGGTGGTTCAGTGGTAACGGATCTGCCTGCCAATGCAGGAGACATGCGTTTGCTCCCTAGGTCAGGAAGATGCCCTGGAAGAGGAAATCACAACCCACTCCAGCATCCTTGCCTAGAAAATCCCATGGAAAGAGGAGCCTAGAGGGCCACAGCCCATGGCGTCACAAGAGCGGGACATGAGCACACACACATGTAAACTTTTCCAACCAGAAATTGTTTTTGCAAAAGAAAATGTCTGAAAAAGACAAATTTGGTCTTGCTTAAGCTGCACTATATGAAATATATAGATTTTTTTTAATGTCATACCAATTCACAGACTAAATATTTCACTTTAATCTACTGTGTTTTAATACAGCCTAGAAGTTGATTCTTAATGCCTTCTATTCCATGTTGTGACTGCAGAAAGCATAAAAGTAACAAGTCAGATCCTTAATCCAAGACAATTACAAAGTCATGCTGTTAGAGTTGATGAGCTTTTTCTTAACTTTGATTCTTCTGATGTTTAGGGGGAGAAAACTAACAGTTACATTTTGTTCTCTTTACCATATGAGGAAAATTATATTCTGGGAGGCAGGTGGAGTTACATATTTTCATGTTGAACTTTTAAGTCTAGAAATATATTTTAAAGATTACTGAGATTAAATAATAACTTTATAAACGGCATTACTGTCATGATGTTTTTAATGCAAACTAATTTGCAATCAGATATATAACTATGAACAGGAACTTCTTGAGAGGAGGGACTTAGTATGCAAGATTAGATTCTTGGAAAAATGGGTTCATGATAGATAAAGAAACAAACTGGAAAATCACAATGTAATTGTATGAAAGTTATCCCATGGACTATACGGTCCATGGAATTTTCCAGACCAGAACAGTGGAGTGGGTAGCCTTTCCCTTCTCCAGGGGATCTTCCCAACCCAGGGTTCCTGCTTTGCAGGCAGATTCTTTACCAGCTGAGCCACAAATGTAATGATATATCTAGGTTCTAATTCTGTCCCCATGTCATGTGAAATGTTGGAAGAATGTCTTCCAAAAGGAAGTGAGCCTTAGTGCCCCCACCTGTAAAATTAGAGCATAGGAAATATTGCTTTTCAAAGAAATGCCTTTCAGCTAAACCGAAGGCAAAATCTCAACAGGTAAAAGTAACACCAGATACGCACTGACTTTCTTTGCTTGAAGTAAGGGTAATGAAAGAAGAATAAAAAAGATGGCTACTAAAGTCTGTCCTTTATTCCCGTGAGGAAAATCTGTGAGCAGATTTTCTTTCATTCTACCTGTGAAGTTGTGTAATTATATAAAAACACTTTCACACTATTCAACAAAGTTCCATAAGTTTCCTATTATGGTCAAGGGCCTACAGTAAATAGAAATATGAAAAAAATAATTGCTTAAGTGTTACTTGATAAATGCATCAAAAGTCTTTAAAAAGGCAAATTAAAAACAGATTTTTACTTCTAGAAATGGAGCCTAAGGAAAGAATTGAAAATGCATTTATACAGATATTCCTAGCAATATAGATTGCATTAGCGAACAATATGGAAACAAGCAAACAAAAAAAGGAAAAAACATGGAAACAAACCGAATGTTTCCAAATAGGGAACTGAATGATAATTAATACAATATATAGTAACTATTCAAAATGGTAATATAGAATGCATATTGATACAGAAAGATCCTGAAAGAATATTTCAAGTTAAAATCATTTTATAAAATGCTATCAATGGTAATGAGACTTGGGAAAAATATATAAACAGAGAAGATGTCAGGAAAGGTACTATCAATAGTGCAAATTTCTGGATATTGTTTTACACAATTTAAATCTATCCTTTTTGTGCTGCTCTGTATTTTTAACAGTTCTATTATAACATGCATTGTTTGTATGATAGGTAGTTACAGAGATAACTAATGAAGCAATCAATTATAGAACTATGATTATATGCACATATATTTTACTATGCCCTACTCCTAGGATGTGCATTGAACCTGGGTATCCTACATTGCAGGCAGATTCTTTACTGCCTGAGCCACCACAGAAGCCCAGCGTAAAACAAAAATAAGTAAACAATAAATAAACAAATGAGTAGCATTTGTGTACTACTGAAGGTTGATGTCAGATAATAAACTTGTAGGCATTTGGAAACAGAAGCAATCTTTTTTCGCCTGAGGATTTTCAGGAAAATTTCAGAGTATGAGATGTTATTTGAGAGGTGTTATTTCATATCATTAAAGAATAACATAAAAGAGAAAATTGATTCTAGGAGGAAAGAGTAGTATAGTGCTGAGAAAAAAAAAAGTTTTTAAAGGTTACTAAAGGGCAATTTGGCTAGATTAGTGGGTTTCCGTATGGTCAGAATGATATAATGGCTAAGAATATATGCTCTAATGTGGGGTGGGAGGTGGGAGGGGGGTTCATGTTTGGGAGTCCGTGTAAAAAAATAAATAAACACATAAATGAAAAAAAAAAAAAGAATATATGCTCTAGAGTTAAATTGTCCTTGTTTGAATCCTGGTTTTACAAGGATTCAATAATAAGATAATGATAATAATAATGAGTTTAGTAATAATAACTTTTTAAATGGATTTATAAGCATAAATAGAATATTTTTGTTATCACTTGAGAGAGGTAATGATGTCAATGCCATTATTCATGAAATTAAAAAAGAACTTTTTAATCACAGGCTTTTTGCAGCAATTATGAGAAAGCAGCTACAAATGGAAAACCCTGTCCCAAGATTCACAAACCAGTATGTGGCACTGATGGACAAACTTACCACAACGTCTGTGAATTCTGCAAAGCAGCTAAGTAAGCACCTGAAAGCTGTCTTTGGAATAGCATCTTTGGTTTAGGTCAATGGGGTATAAGTCAGGGAAGTTATTTATTAAGCCTTTTACTATGCTAAGTATTTTACAGATAGTTCTTATTTAAAACAAGGCAGTATTATTAGCCTCAGACCTAGAAAGCTTAAGTACCATTTCCCAATTCATTTATACTGGGCTTAACCCACATCCACTGCACTTCACTGTGAGCAGTATCTCTATTCTTTCAGGGAAAGAAATTGGAAGCTCAATTTCAAACATGAAGGAAAATGTTGATTCGCCTCATGCTGCAATGCTGGAAGTGCCTACAATTCACCTTTTGCATCAGAAGAGTCTCTGTTTATCCAGTCTCCATTGCTATGTATTTCCCATCAGTTATTCTGCATAAAGAAAGCACTTTCAATAAAGTTTTCTTGGCAGACTGACTACACTGATGTTCTTTTCAGCGAACAATGGAGCCACCTTTATTTGATTTAGACTAACTGCTGGACTGCCTTAGTACAAAATGATACAATTTGAAAACAAACCACAGGATATAAATTATTATCACACTTTTCAAATCCAGAATTCTCCAGCCAGTACTCTGAGTCTCAATTCTTCAGAATTTAAGCAGATGAAGTCAAGGACAAGAAAGCTCAATCCAAGAAAATATATATCATCTGATACAAATTAGCATTCTTTAGTATATATCTGTGAAGTGTTTTTCCTTAGGGACATATTGAGTTAGTTTTAGAGCTTCTTAACTTGTACCCTGAGACAAGAAATAAGTAACAAGTGAGACAAAATGTTGGTCACGTCAGTCATTTGGGGCAGCTGAATAGGTTCTGCAACAACTGAATCCTTTAGGCTAGCTGTCTCTGGCTTTATCAGTTTACTACATAAAATAATTTTCTATGCATGATAAATTGTGAAAAAGCTTGAAAGTATAGGTTGACTGGCATGTCGTATGTCCTCAAATCTAAAGATGGGTAGACAAGATTGTATCTTCAAACTGTTTGGAGGGAAAATTCTACAGCACCCAACAAACATATAAACCATAAAAAATTTGCATGCAATGCAGCAAACCCAGGTTTGATCCCTGGGTTGGGAAGTTCCCCTGGAGAAGGGAATGGCTACCCACTCCAGTATTCTTGCCTGGAGAATTCCACAGACAGAGGAGCCTGGCCGACTACAGTCTAGGGAGTTGCAGAGTTGGACATGACTGAGCAACTAACATTTTCACTTTCACTTTCAAAGTATAGTTTGGTACACTCTTATTTTATAAAATCCCTGTGCATGAATTACTTCATTCATTAATCACAAATAATTATTCAATGCTTATGATAGATACCAGGAGTCCCTGGTAGCTCAGACGGTAAACAGCCTGCAATGCAGGAGACCCAAGTTCGATCCCTGGGTTGGAAAGATTCCCTGGAGAAGGAAATGGCAACCCACTCTAGTATTCTTGTCTGGAGAATCCCATGGACAGAGGAGCCTGGCAGGCTACAGTCCATGGGGTCACAAAGAGTCAAATAAGACTGACCAACTTCACTTTATGCTAGATACCATTCCCAAGATAGGGCACACAAGACAAGATCCTTGGGGGCATAAGAATAAATATTTAAAAAATATTTTTCAGTTATTAATCAATTTATAAAGGAAGCAAAGTTGAGACATATGACAGAGAAAATGGGGTACATTTTGGAAAGAGTAATTATTTGAAATCGGTTACTTTGAATTGAATCCTGAAACGTGAAAAGCATTGTAGTTCAGTTCAGTCGCTCAGTCATGTCCGACCCTTTGCAACCCCATGAACCGCAGCACGCCAGGCCTCCCTGTCCATCACCAACTCCCGGAGTTCACTCAGACTCACGGCCATCGAGTCAGTAATGCCATCCAGCCATCTCATCCTCTGTCTTCCCCTTCTCCTCCTGCCCCCAATNTCAGTCGCTCAGTCATGTCCGACCCTTTGCAACCCCATGAACCGCAGCACGCCAGGCCTCCCTGTCCATCACCAACTCCCGGAGTTCACTCAGACTCACGGCCATCGAGTCAGTAATGCCATCCAGCCATCTCATCCTCTGTCGTCCCCTTTTTCTCCTGCCCCCAATCCCTCCCAGCATCAGAGTCTTTTCCAATGAGTCAGCTCTTCGCATGAGGTGGCCAAAGTACTGGAGTTTCAGCTTTAGCATCATTCCTTCCAAAGAACACCCAGGACTGATCTCCTTTAGAATGGGCACATGCAAATTTAGAGGAAGGGTGTTCTGAGCAGAGAGAGCAACAAACATAAAAACAACAAAATGCCAAAAACAAAACCCTGAAATGTAAATAAGGCTGCCATGATCAAGGGTGAGAGAAGTCAGTTGATAGAGAGCCCTGGGAGCCAAGGCACAGCATTGGGGTTACTTCGACAGATATGCTAAAATATCTTTACTAGGGTTGCTGCTGCTCAGTCACTTCAGTCGTGTCCGACTCTGTGCGACCCTATAGACGGTGAAAACAGCTATTTAATGACACTGTACTTGAGTTTCCTCAACATATAGTTAAGGGTGTGACCAAATACTGTTTGAAGAAGTTAATGAGATAATGTACATAGAGCTTCTCATACATGGTACCTATTTTGGTTATCATGGGGTCTTGATTCAATGTGAAAAAGTAATCACTATCTTGTCAACAGTATTATAACAATTATCTCTCTTTGCATAACAGATCATCTCCAACTTATTGGCTTAAAACAAAAATAGTAAGTTATAGTACTGCCCACAATTCTGCAATCTGTGGACTTCCCTGGTGGCTCAGATGGTAAAGCGTCTACCTACAATGCGGGAGGCCCAGGTTTGATCCCTGGGTCAGGAAGATCCCCTGGAGAAGGAAATAGCAACCCACTCCAGTACTCTTGTCTGGAAAACCCCATGGACGGAGGAGCCTAGTAGGCTGCAGTCCATGGGGTCGCAGAGTCGAACAAGACTGAGCGACTTCACTTTCTGCAATCTGTGCAGGCTCAACAGAAATGGTCTGCCTCTGCTCCACATGGTGCTGGCTGTGTGGCTCCCTTGGGATCCACGAAGAAGTCAGCCACATTTCTGATGTTTCAGGGGCGGTGCTAGAGAGGTTTCTCTTTGTCTCCCTGTCTCTGTCTCTCTGTAGTTTCTCACTCAACTCTGCCAGGCTCTTAAGGCTTAGACCTAAAAATGACATGTTGCCATATTCACTACATTCTATTGGTCAAAGGAAGTCACTGGCCCAGCTCAGATTCAAAGGGAGTGGGATAGATTCTTCTGCAGGAGAGGGGTAACTTGCATGAAGAGGATTTGTTAATGCTGATCTTAATAAACAACATTTTGAAAATATACTCTTTCTTTAAAACATATTTGTAAGACTAATTATCAGTGGACTTCATATAGAGGATGACTAGAAATATAGTTTAAGAAACCAATAGAGTACTGTAAAGTAAAATAAAGTAAAATGGAAGCTCAAAAAAAAAAAAAAAAGAAACAAGTAACAGAAAACTTGGACTCAAATGGTTAAATAAATCTGATGATCAACATAGGTCCAAACTATGTAATTTATTTACTCTTAAGTATGAAGATAAGGTTTAAAAAAGAAGTCATTGTATTTATGGTGGTGAAGAGGAAGTTAATTTGGGTGTGAGAAACACATTATGCTTCAGATTTTATCCCTAGAATTTGCACCCTTGCACATTAATGAGAGTCTAGGCAACAAGTCAGTAAACATCTTAATTATAATAAATTTAGTTAATGATTATCATAATTATGTTCTACCTTATATTTTATTGTTTTCCAGTCACATCATATGTATTCAACTAAAGTAAGATGGGAACGGTCATGTTTCAAATCTCAAATATTCACCTAAGTGTACTAACAATAGCCAACATTAATGTGTGTCAGATATCTGCATCCTCTCAAATAATGATGAAATTGAATATATCTGAATTTCAGTTTACATGAAGACATTATGTGTTAAATAAAGAAACTGACAACTAAAGCAGAGAAGAAGATGCCCAAGATTCTATCTCAAGCATCAGCCACTCTCCAGGACTTNAGCCAACATTAATGTGTGTCAGATATCTGCATCCTCTCAAATAATGATGAAATTGAATATATCTGAATTTCAGTTTACATGAAGACATTATGTGTTAAATAAAGAAACTGACAACTAAAGCAGAGAAGAAGATGCCCAAGATTCTATCTCAAGCATCAGCCACTCTCCAGGACTTTAGTATTCTGAAACTAATGCCTCCAATGGGGTAAAGACTGGGTGAAATGATCAAATAAATTGAGAAATGGTGAAGAGCCATTGGTAGAGATTACCTAAGTGCTTGATTTTTGGCTTCTTTCTTAATATTTGAAATATTTAATGAAACTTGGTAACCAACTGGCAAGTCTCCCCCTGACAATTTTGGCAAAGTGACATGGAATTTAAGATGTACTATGTCATCTACTCCAAAAACCAAACCAAAAAATCAGTTTGCCTTCTGCATTCAGTTTAACTTATTTGCATCTATATATGAATAACCTGTGGAGAAGGGAATGGCAACCCACCCCAGTATTCTTGCCTGGATGATCCCATGAACAGTGGAGCCTAGTGGGCCATGACCCATGGGATCGCAGAGTCGGACACAACTGAGCATCTAACACAACAACATGAATAACCTAATGAATGCCATGTAACTGATGTCTTCTGTCCTTATTGTGCTCAATCTTTACATATCTCCTTGGATTCAAAGAACAAGACTTGACACATGTTAGTCCCCACCGTCCCAGGAAGGATTAAAAGGAAATATACTGGCTATTCACCAGGAGAAACTAACAGAGAGTTCAAAGTCTCCTTCCCTTTAGCTGCATGACAAATGGTCAGTTGAGATTATATCAAGTAATTGGACAGAGAGTGCTGTAACAGCCCACAGTCAATAACCAAAATTACTAAACTACAGTATGAACTTTCTAAACCACAAAAACACTTACCAACTTTAACTCTTTCAGTGGAGTATTATTATCATGATTTTAGAAATAAGGAAGATGGAAAAAGGCAGATGAAAAGAGAAAGATAAACTTGTGTAAGATCACATAGCTAAATGAGAGGAGAGACAGAACCTCCGGTCATCTGACGTCACTGCTATTATCGTTATTTCCAGCCAGATATGATGATTACTGAAAGGATATCTTCTATTTAGAATCTCACTCCCAAACACATGAAACACCCTCTTCCCTTCTCTAACAAGTGACTGTGGGGAGCATATTTTGAGCCTACTCTAAAATAGAATTTCAACCTTATTCCAAAATGTAAAGGAACATACTAATGGAAGATAATTCTAAAGGTTGGAAAGTTCCCACAATTAAAGGAGAAATTAGATTTCCCATTCAGGAAAATTAGAGGATTAAAAGCAATTATTCAAAAGGCTCTTTGGAATGCTTTGGAGAAGAGATATGTTAAAGAGAGAAAAAGGGCTACCTTACTCAGCACAAGCAATGACACCTTCAACTAATCCACAGAGGCAGTTGCTGAGATCTCAGAGCACAGGCTTCCATGAGACTTGACCTTCTAACTGGAGTATCCTCACATATAAGACACTCACCATATTTGTTTCTTTCCATAGGCTATTTTCAAGTATGACAAAGCTGAAGTTGAAGAAAAAACAGGTAACATAGATGATGGCATATTGTGTAAGAAGCATTTGTTTAAAGCGAAATGCAGATGCAGCTCTTGTGGTCCATTTGCTGTTATTTGAGAATTTACTGCACTGGAATCTACACCTGAGTGTCTGGGTTTAAAAGTAATTTGCATAAAGTTTATCCATTTTTATCAATACACATGGGAGAGCAAATGATGAACTAAAGAATCTTGGTGGCATGTATATGGGCTTTCATTGCAAATTTTTTTAACTTGTTGGTATTTTGAAATCTTATAAAATTTTAGTAAAAATTATAGGATGTTTAAAAACTATACACATATATATGGGTATTATATATATATTTATTTGTAAATAAAATATATGTATCTATAAACATATGGGGGCTTCCCTGGTGGCTCAGCAGTAAAGATGCCACCTGCCAATGCAGGAGACTCGAGTTCGATTCCTGGGTTGGGAAGATCCCCTAGAGAAGGAAATGGCAACCTACTCCAGTATTCTTGCCTGGGAAATCCCATGGAAAGAAGAGCCTAGTAGACTATAGAGTCCATGGGATCCCAAAGAGGCAGACACGACTTAGTGACTACACCACTGCCACATAAACATATATGTATGTGTGTGTCTACACACACACACACACACACACACACAATTCAAGGTCTTCTGGTTCAATACAACCTCTTCTGACATTCATATGAAGCCCAGTCAGAACAAAGAAAAATTAGCTAAGGGGAAAAGTTACCTTATTACTGAAAATTTAAAATTTTCCTTTTTGATGCCTTAAAATTGTTAGCTTGGTTCAAATAAATCATTTATCATCTCCAAAATTTCCCTTCTATATAAGCTAAAGTGAAAATCAAACACAATCCAGAACCACTAAATCTGAGTATCTTAGAATTGGAAGGGATTATAAGAATCACTTAGTTTACCACCCTTCCCAAAGCAGAAATTTTCTTTAGGATTTAAAACAGTTTGTCTTGCACTTTCTTATACTGGAACTAGTTCTGCCATCTGGAACTATGCAGATCAAATAATATCTTGTTTCTTCATACTGACACTCTTCAGATGATGACTCCAATGGCGGTATTAATCCTAAATCTGTTTTCACTCAAGCTTACGTTCCCTAGCACCATCAGTCAACCTTATACGCTATGTGGTCTCTAGGTCTCCCATTATAAAAGCCTCTTTGGGCCATGCTTAATTTTCTCTTGTATAAGGCAGCCACTCTCGAACACAATACTTCAGTGTTTCATAATAATGAGTTAATTACTGACCAGAAGTCCCAAGGTGATATTCACATGAACTTGTTTGGTGTGATAGCTTAAGGCAAAAGGGTCGATAGTGCAATGTTATTCTCAAACATGAGATCTTTGTCTCTTGTTACCTCATAAAAATATATTACCCATTATCATTCCCCACTGGGTGTACTCATCACTTGCTAGTGACCAATATCAATGCATTTTCACTTGCTTATAAAATATGATTTGAGGTAAATATTTTGCACATAACTCATTTCTAGGAAAATTTTGTGGGAATCTCTATCCTGTCTCTACTGTGACACTCTAAACTTGGAGTATCAGTAATAGTACTGACTGAAGATCAGTCATCTCTTACAAAAAAAAAATGAAGAGTGAATTCATCACTTTCTCAGATGGGTTATACCTTTTAAATTTTTTCTGTGAGGAAGATATCTGATAGGAGCATATTAAAGTTTGGATATTTATGAGAGTCAGGGCGTGAAGCTAATTTTAAATATGATAATCTACTTAAGAAGGAACACCTTTCAGGTTTCAAAAATTACTGTCATTTTTTTTTTTAACATAGTGACTGTGTTTAGCAATAAGGGTGGAGAATTTTCCAAATATATAACATGGTGGCAATCAGCATGGTTTATTCAGAAAGTATCTACTGAACATCCAACAACCAACTGGTTCTAACATGGAGGCTTTCATTTTCCTCCCCTTCATGTTCTTGGCCATGTTCTCAGGTAAGAAAGTTACATTCAATGCCTTTCTTTCCAAATCTAAAGGTAAAGAATTAGAAATGTTGAGTGATTTAGTAATGTCTTGTCAGAAACTTTAAAACGGGAAATCTTTGTCAGAGGACCGAAAGAAGCCACTTAAATATAGACCAAAGGCACAAAGTGACCAGATAAGAGAAAAGTGAATAGTCTGATGTGGCTTAAGAGCAGCAGAGGCAAAGGAAAAAAGTGAGAAAAGCAAGACATTAGGCTGGAAAGAAAATTCAGTGTGACAGGATCATGAGAATTTGTGTATGTTCAAGTTCAAGTTCCACAAAGGATACAGTTTTATGTGATGATCCAGGGTACTGTGGTCAAATAGAAATGGGTTCAAATCCTGGCAGTTCAATTTTCTATTTATGTGCTTTGCGCGCAATTTAACTTTTTCTAGCCTCAGCTTTCTCGTTTGCAAAAATGGAAATAATTATACATTTCTACAGGTTATCATAGGAATCATGATAACATCAGCTATCATTACTTGCGATCTTCACAATTAACTCTCCTTCAACAATGCTTCTCTCTATTCCTTACCTTAACACAGTCAGGTGGTCTGTTTTCAGAGATAACCTAGCTAACAATAAATTTGTCAAGATAATAAATGATATGGATAATACATTTCTTGAGATAACAAAAATATGATAAATGAAACCAATTCCACTGTACTAACATCTCTAAATTATGACCTCCTACTTGACCATTTTTCTCCTACATCTAGTAAAATGAAATAATGGAAGTAAAGTGCCTATGACCTTCAGCTGCTTAGAATGGGAACACAAGAAAGAATGATTCTCTTCTCATTGAAAACACTGCAGTTACTTCAGACTGTTGAGTACAGGGGTGATCAGACCCATTCTGTTATGGCATATCAGTCTACAGTGATACTTAAAATGAATTACATGTGAGAAAAGTTGTACAGAAGTGACATTTAGGGATCTGCTGAAGTAGTAGAGTCAAGAAATAAGAATAGAGAGTGAAGTGATGGAATGGGAGAGGGAGGAGAAAAGAGTATACATTTCAGAAGGAAAAAAAAAACATACAGCTGCAACTGGTTACTAGAACAGATATGTTTCACAATGACAGGTACCATATTGCCTGTGTACTTCAGCATCTTGCTGAATGACATTTAGTATGTATTCAATAGTCATTTGTTAATGAAAGAACATATGTTAATATTAGACATGGAGGGTGAAGAAGAGAGAGGACTCAGGAATGCCTAGTACAATATAAAGTCGTGCCAATCATGTATTTAGAATTTGGGTAAATCGGAAGAGAAAACTACAAAACCAAAACTAAAAATACTTATTTTACAAAAATTTAGCTTAAAAAATAGGTGGATAAAACACATTCTTATATCTTAGTTATCTTCTTTAAAAATTCCACTCCTAGTTTCTAATCTACAAGTTTATGTTATCCATGTGAGAAATGATATATTTATCAGGGGTTTCATCAAATCATTGTTTGTAATATTAAGAGAGGAAAATAAACCAACTACTTATTGCTAAGAGACTGGTTAAATAAATTACGGTAAATGTGACAACTCAGATAGTGCAGTCACTAAGGAAAAATAAAGAAGTTGCTTTGTAAGCACTAATCTAGAGATTGCCTCACTGTACTGTCAGGGAGAAAATGAGTAGAACAGCATATATGGTATGCTATCAATTGTGTGGAAAAATATATTCAAATATGATTGTAAACATACAAGGTATCTATGGAATGATACAGAAAACCCTGGGAAATGTAACTGTGTCCTAGGTAAGGATATGAAGGGATTGGGACAAGAAAGGAAGGGAAAGTTACTCTAAACTGTTTGCACTTTTGTATTTTTAGAATTTGATACAATTTGCTTGTATGACCTGTTAAAAAAACTAAACATATTTAAAAACCCCAGATCGACCAATTAATTTTTTCCATTTCATCCACATATCCTCATTGATTTCTACTTGAAGTTAGTGCCTGTTATTGAACAACATTTCTTAGAATTCATACATAAATCCATCTCTCTGTCAAGAATATTTCTTATCCATTTTTCAGGCTATGGCCTATACTTCTTATATGTCACCTCCTCCAGGAAGGAGATAGGATACTCTACTCCTTGCTATCTTTCCTCTGGGAAAGATATCTTTCCTCTGTCTAATTACTTCTTACATTATAATACTGATCATTCTACTATACTATTTGCTTAGTTGTACCCACTATTACACAGACCTCTGTCAGCCTCTTGAGGGCAGAATCATACATGCATTGTTCAGAGTTCTTATCTCTAGATTTTACTATAGTCTGGCATAGTAATGAACTCTCAATATATTTTTTGGTACATTGAATGAACAGCTAGATTAAACCTACAGACCTCACCTCAGGTTACACCACAGTTGAATAAACCATATAACTAACTGCTAAACTCCTATGCCTAGCTTCGGACCTTAACCACTATCAATGTAGAATACCACAGCATACACACTTACGGTGTATACTCATGGAAATATAAAGCAGGACCAGTTGTAAATGCAAATGAAATCCTACTATACTTTCCAAAGATTTGGAAGTTCCCTGAAGAAGGGAAATGACTGCCTTTGAGACAGTGACAAGGGGGAAAGAAGATGACTACAGAAAACATGTATGGAGATGGGAGAAAGGCTGTGGAAGGAGGGCTGATGCCTGACAGCTTTTGTCTGGAAAGTTGATGATGGCATCTTCTGTACAGTGAGGTTCTGAATGTGTGTTCTGTGATGTGCTGAAAGCTTTCAGTTCAGTTGGTCAGTCATATCCAACTTTTTGTGACCCCATGAACCACAGCACGCCAGGCCTCCCTGTCCATCACCAGCTCCCAGAGTCCACCCAAACCCATGTCCATTGAGTTGGTGATGCCATCCAACCATCTCATCCTCTGCTGTCCCCTTCTCCTCCTGCCTCAATCTTTCCCAGCATCAGAGTCTTTTCCAATGAGTCAGCTCTTCGCATCAGGTGGTTAAAGTATTAGAGTTTCAGCTTCAGCATCAGTCCTTCCAGTGAACACCCAGGACTGATCTCCTTTAGGATGGACTGGTTGGATCTCCTTGCAGTCCAAGGGACTCTCAAGAGTCTTCTCCAACACCACAGTTCAAAACCATCCATTCTTCAGCACTCAGCTTTCTTTGCAGTCCAACTCTCACATCCTTACAACAGGCATTAAGTAGAAGCTGTCTTATCAATTGAAAGTGAAAGTCTCTCAGTTGTGTCCAGCTCTTTGTGACACCTCTTGGAATTCTCCAGGCTAGAATACTGGAATGGGTAGCCTTTCCGTTCTCCAAGGGGTCCCCCAAACCCAGGGATAGAACCCAGGTCTCCCACATTATAGGTAGACTCTTTACCAGCTTAGCCACCAGGGAAGCATTTGATTAATTAGTAATCCATTAAATCAGGACTTTGGGGTAATTTGAAAGTGTTAGTCACTCAGTCGTGTCCAACTCTTTGTGATCCTATGGACTGTAGCCCACCAGGCTCCTCTGTCCATGGGATTCTCGTGGCAAGAATACNTTCTTTACCAGCTTAGCCACCAGGGAAGCATTTGATTAATTAGTAATCCATTAAATCAGGACTTTGGGGTAATTTGAAAGTGTTAGTCACTCAGTCGTGTTCAACTCTTTGTGATCCTATGGACTGTAGCCCACCAGGCTCCTCTGTCCATGGGATTCTCGTGGCGAGAATACTGGAGTGGACTGCCATTCCTTTCTCCAGGGATCTTCTCAACCCAGGGATTGAACCTGGGTCTCCCGCATTGCAGGCAGGTTCATCATCTGAGCCACCAGGGAAGCTCAGAATAATCTGAAGGCCCAGTTCAAATAATTCAGACCCTGGTTTCGAAAAGGGGCAAGATAGCTTGACACCAGTATTTTTGGAAACCATGTAAAACAGTCAAGAAAAAAAAGGAGGACTCAAATAAGCAGGTTATGAGACATAGTGGGNCAGGCAGGTTCATCATCTGAGCCACCAGGGAAGCTCAGAATAATCTGAAGGCCCAGTTCAAATAATTCAGACCCTGGTTTCGAAAAGGGGCAAGATAGCTTGACACCAATATTTTTGGAAACCATGTAAAACAGTCAAGAAAAAAAAGGAGGACTCAAATAAGCAGGTTATGAGACATAGTGGGAAGATTCCAGCCTGGGGTTTGGTTGTAAAAGATCAAAGAGGCATTAAATGTATGCTGTATCTTGGGATGAATACTATTGATTTTATATTCTTAAAGATAAACAACTTCTTTTTGTGTGCTTATCATTATCATTCCAGTATCTTCAACCCAGCCTTTGAAGACTGGAAGTGTTTTTAAATTAGGAGACAGTCCAGAACCTGCACTTATAGAGAGAGAAAATGAAGCTCATCAGCAAGGAGGACAAAAAGAACCTGAAAGGGAAACAGGAAGCAACACCCAAGGAAAACCAGGGCCACTCATTCTGCAAGGACAACCAGGATATTCTATTCAGCCAGGAAAACCAGAAAATTTTAAACAGAAAGGGAGGCCAGGAGCTTTCAATCAGCCTGGGAGTCTGCAAGGGAATTCAGGACAATCTAACCAAAAAGGGAATCCAGAAGCTTCTAATGAGCAAGGAAAACCAGAATCTTTTAGCCAGCAAGGGAAGCCAGGGTCATCTAGCCAGCAAGGGAAGCCAGGGTCAGCTGGCCAGCAAGGAGAGCCAGGGTCATCTAGCCAGCAAGGGAAGCCAGGGTCATCTAGTCAAAAAGGAAAGCCAGGATTGTCTAGCCAACAGGGAAAATCAAAGTCTTTTTATAATCAAGAAGAAAGAAAAACTGGAGTCAACCCTTTGAATGACAATACAATGGAGATTCAGGTTAGTGTTAATTTCTCTTTTTTTCCCCCTCAGTCAACTTACTTCAGTCATTCTATTTTCCAGTTAAAAGAATACACTGTACTAAGGACAAACAGTTGGTGACAACACTGATTTAACAAAATGAGAGGGAACTGGAGGTGGTTACTTTCCTGCATACCTATAATCAGTGAGTGTCACGCTCTTCCATTCTGTCTCACTGTCTTCTACTGCTTTCCACTCAAGCCTATCCACCTATATTGAACTAGCTCAAACCCTCAATAACCGAGTCCCCATCCCCACCAGAATTAACTTTCATGTCTATTTTCATCCCACCCATAATATACAAACCACTTAAACAGTATTTCTGAGTCACAAGTCTAATCTATCACTTTCCTACTAAAAATTCTTCAGTGACACACCACACTACCTAAACAATAAAACCCAAACGCCTGAGCATGGCATGTAAGATTTTCTCATGATTAGACCCCAAGCCCAAGATTAAACATGACTGGATACTTCACGTCCCTCTTGCTCACACACCAGCCACATTGTACAGAGTCCTGTAGTTTTCCAAGAATGTATTCTTGATACTAATGGTATCTTCTATCATAGAATGGACATTGTTCTTTACAATTGATTGTTATTCAATTAGAGCATTAACTTCTTAAAGAAAGTGCAATTTTAATTTCATTTATTTTTTGGTCACGTGGCTTGCAGGATTTTAGTTACCCAACCAGGGATCAAATCCATGCCCCCTTCAGTGGGAGCCTGGAATCCTAACCACTGGACAGCCAGAGAATTTCCAGACAAAGTGCCATTTCTTTTCAAACTTGTATTCCCAGATCCTAAAACAGGATAGGCATATAATAAATTTCTCTTGAACTATTTGTCAGATGAGGAAATAAGTGGCTTGTATTTGAGAGGCATCATTGCAAACAGGTACATAGCCATGTCTCCCATATTCCCTTCTAAATCCTGCTATGCTTTGCCTTTCCTTGCCAGTCTCTTTCCCAACAGCCAGCTTTCTAATTCCATTCAGCAATTACTTTGGACACTCTACTTAGGAGATTCAAAACCGTTTTCTAGAACACTTCCTCCACCTTGTTATCTTAATGGAAACTTCATTTTTTACCTCATAACGTGTCACTCATCAATACCCTTTCAAGTAAAAGCAGCCTAATGCGCCCTGTCCTTATGCCTCTTCTAGCATGTAGTAGTAACCTCCCAGGGACATTCCTGCTGTCCAGACCTTAATGCCATCACCTGCAGGTTTCTGAATGTTTAAATCATCACCTAATCTTTCTCAATTTTATATTCTTTTCTAAAATGGGGGAGATAACCCTGTCCAATTCACAGAGTAGGTGTGAATGAAAATAACAGATGTATCTTAAATGAGTAGCAAACCTCTGTCATTTCCAGTGGTTTAGAGTTATCTGTCATCTTCCTGGGCTCTAGGAAGTCTAAGCTCCCTATTGGAGGCACTCACCATTCCATTTAGTACCTCTGCTCTCACCTGCTAGTTATGTTATGTTTTATGTTCACAGCCTTCTGCCACCCTGTAACTTGATTCTGAGATATGCTTCAGGTACTGCTATAGTTAACTGAACCCTCATAATCCTACCTCCTGACTCATCATCTTAAATGAAACAAGAAAAAAGAAAGGTTCAATAAGTAATGACCATATGTGTTTTGTATTTGCCAGTTTGTGTACAAAGCGTTCAAGTGAGGCAGTCTGAGATACATAGTCAGAGCAGAGGTTCTGGAATCAGATAACTCAGTTTCAATTCCAGATTGGGTAGTTAGTCCATATATGATTTTGTGCTTGTCACTTAAATGCACTGTCCTCCTGGAAAAAAATAAACTCTTTCATACTGTTGCACAGATTACATTAAAATGTAAAGGGTCAACAAAATAATTGATTGAGTACAATGCTTAATCAGTAGTTAATGAGTAATAAATACATGTTTTAGTACAATGACATAATTAGAGTATCCTATATTTTACCTAATGGTCTTTCACATTACTGAAGACTGGCCATACTAGCAACAAGAACCCAACCGGAAAAACAAAATGTCAGCCTAATTATGAACCAGTCTGCGGTTCTGATGGAAAAACCTATGGCAACCACTGTGCATTTAATGAAGCAAAAAGGTAAGAAGACTTTAGGTTTGTGTGTACTAGGAAGTACTATTCTGATCCAAAGGGACTAAACAAATATTTTTTATTACATCTCCCATAGTTATCTCTCCATTGCACTTTGGATGCCTGTCCAAAGGACACTTACCCTTGAACAGTAAAGTCAATCATTTCCTGAGAAAATGTGATACATTCAGCTTTTTAAATAGGTGCAAGTTTATTACTGAGTCATTCACTTACCAAATATTCATTATACATCTGCTATGTACCAGGCACTGTTTGAAGCACTAAGATGGTGAACAAAATACAGAATCTCTTGTTTCCATGGAGCCTTCATTTTTGCAAGGAAAGGTAGCAGGCAAAATATATTAGGGGGCAAAGAGGATTATGAATCTCATAGATTACTAAGTGATGACCACTAAAATATACTTTAAATAATATTAAAAGTTGGATTTGGTAAGCCAAGCCAAATTTTAAGAGTTACATTTTTATCTATAAGAAATAAGATGACACGGCCATTTAAAATTAGAATGTATGACTAAAAGATAGTTCAGCTTTCAAAATTAATTAACACATCTCTGAATGAAAGGAATAAAGTAAAAATTATACTTTCTCTGTTTTGGACAGTTCCAGAATTTATTAAGGTTAATGTTAATGTAAATATTAAAGGTAAGTGTCCTCTATAGCTATAAAATATAAGTTGGAAGGCAGACTGGACACCTTCTCATTTTATAGATAAGGCACCTGGCCCAGGGACAGGAAAGACTGCCACAGAGTGTACAAATTCTCAGAATGTTCCATGTGAAACAGGTTAGCCACAGCCTTTTCCCATTTGTCTCTGTATGGTGATACCACAATTACTTGGTCCTTGATTGCTCTCATTATCTTGTTTTCAGGTTGAGTAATGGAAAACTGAGTCTGAACCATGAGGGGAAATGTTAAGCATTTGTTACAACCAGTTACCTGGAATCTCAGAATCCACTTTGAATTCTCTTTAAACAATGGATTTCCCTGGGTGTTCTACTGAGGCCAGCAGGAGTCTTATATATACAATGGATCTTACATTATTCTCTAGATCTTTTCACTGCAAATAAAGTCGGTTCCAGAGATGGTTCCAATTTCTGGGATTGTTTATTTTCTAGACTTTCCCAAAACTTACGTCTATGATCCACCTGTTCCCAAAGTGCCAAAATGGCTAAGACTTCAGGACCAGCAACTTCAGCAGCAATTTGCAAATCCTAATTAGTAGAAAAATCTCAGGATCACATGTAAAAAATAAAGATTCCCCAGTTGAGAAAGACTAGTGCTGTAGGTCTCTGCTAGAGCTCAAGAAAGTGGAGCTTGAAACCACATTCCAGGTGTTTCTAACATAGGTGGTTTCTGGATACTTGATGAAAAACTGATTCAAGATTTCTTAAGGATGCAATGATTGGCTTCAAAGGGTCTATGAAAATAATATGCAAAATAAATTCCCTGGAAACTTTTTTCTTAAGAGGGTATCCAAGCCTTTTGTTAATTTTTTTTTTTTTTTTTGCCACTCCTTGTGGCTTCTGGGGTCTTAGTTCCCCAACGACCAGGGATCAAACCTGGACCTTGGGCAGTGGAAGCGCTTAGTCCTAACCACTGGACTGCCAGGGAATTCCCGCATTAGATTCTTAAAGGGATATGTGAGCACAACTAGAGTTTAAAACCACTGATCTACAGACCTGAAACAAAGAAATTTATTGTATTTATCTGAAGTTGTGTTTGACGTCTGGCATCATCCCAAAACAGAATGCTTAGAAGGAATCTCACCAGGATGTTAATCATATTGGTTAGCAAGATGGGGCCCAACAAAGGGAACAAACCCAACATAAGGTTGGGATCAGAGCTGGTGAAAAGCATGGTTTAATGAAAATGAAGTCAGAAAGCTTGCACAAGATCTGCAGGTCAGTGATAACTACAGGTCCTTTTATATCCACAGGAGCCCTATTCAACAGTAAGGTATTCAGATGGCAATCCGTATTTGGAATATATGGGTAGAACCCAACAAACATAATAGGATACAGACAATGGAATAAGGCACATGGTCCAGATGAAAATGTAGAGGGAAGCTGTGGTATCAGACAGGATAAGCGCTTAAATCTAAGGAGTGAGAAACATAATGTGTCATGGTCTGAGAAAGTGAGGGGGAAAAAAAAATGCAGAAAGCTATCACTAAGGGATATGTGAGTCATTAAGAGGCATATCAAGGGCATTCAATTCTGCCTATCTAATTGGCAATGAACAAACCTCAGAGATCAACCGTGGAATCCCCTCATACATGATTCATCTAGAAACTCAATCCCAAATTCAAATGGATAGAATCTAAGCAAACTCTTATTTTGGACTTTTCCTAGTACTCCAGGATGTTTCCTTGTGATTCTGTTTAATGGAAGATTAAACAGAGGGGATGACTGAGCCCAGAGCAAAATGCCTCATATTGTGGAACTAAATAATTTTGAAATTAATATACACATATATACAGAATAGAATTAATGCTGGAAAATACCTCATGACTTAATTACCATTAAGGTTAAATAAGTTAGTTTAGTTTTCTTTACTTGCCTGTGCCTCACAAACAAAACAATTAATACTGAACACAGACCTCATACTTCAGACACAGTGATGCCACTGCATAGACAGAACTTGTAACTTTTTCTTAAATACTTAAGGATAAAAGATATAGTGAAGTTCTATATCTACCCAGAATTGTTTTGCACACAAGCACAAATAAATTATTTCTGTATTTTTACTATCAGAATTATCTCAGGAAAATGTTCTGTGGCAGAAGCTACAACTGAGTATGCTCACAACAATTAGCCTATAACATTAAAGAGGCATTTAATAATCACACAAAAAGACATTAACGCAATCTTGCAAATATACAGTGAGCATCTTGAGGGAGAAATTTTTAGACTTTTTTTTTGTACACAGAAGGGACTTAGGGAATTTAACGAAAGAATCATTGAACAATCAATGCAGGAGAGGACCGATGAAACAGGTGCTGTTCACTTCTCTCCTTAATTGCCTATCTCTTAGTCAAGCCACTATTTATTGTCTCCTCCTGAAACACTGCAAGATCTCCTTAAATGATTTGTGTCCTTTTACTTTCCATCTTTTTAATTCATTCCTCATAGAGCAGCAAGAGTGACCTGTTTGAAATATGCATTTTATAATGTACTACTGCTATCCTAGCTTACAACCCTTGGGTCCCTAATATTTAGGACAACCTTCATATTCTACCCCTGATCCACAGGATAATCATCGTCCTGATAGCAAGTTTGACTACAGCCACTTTTGATCATTCCAGAGAGTTTAGAAATCTTTTCCTAAAAACACTGCACATTCTTTTCCTGATCATCAATGCCCTTAATCATTTAGCAGCTCATGAGACTAGCAAGTCCCTGGCTCCTTCCTATCTGTTCAAAGTCACTGTCTGCCTGGACTCCTCTAACTTTTTCTGTCCTAGCCACAGAGATCTTCCCACTATCGGAATCCAATAATTCCTTACAAATCAGGACCTGTGAATTTTCTTAGTCCTTCTGCAACACTGGAGATAAGAACTTTTGAAATCTATTCTCCTACCATCAGTCAGTTCAGTCACTCAGTCATGTCCAACTCTTTGTGACCCCATGGACTGCAGCACACCAGGACTCCCTGTCCATCACTAACTCCCAGCGTTTACTTAAACTCATGTCCATTGAGTCGGTGATGCTATCCAACCATCTCATCCTCTGTCATCCCCTTCTCCTCCTGNCTGTTCCCAAAGTGCCAAAATGGCTAAGACTTCAGGACCAGCAACTTCAGCAGCAATTTGCAAATCCTAATTAGTAGAAAAATCTCAGGATCACATGTAAAAAATAAAGATTCCCCAGTTGAGAAAGACTAGTGCTGTAGGTCTCTGCTAGAGCTCAAGAAAGTGGAGCTTGAAACCACATTCCAGGTGTTTCTAACATAGGTGGTTTCTGGATACTTGATGAAAAACTGATTCAAGATTTCTTAAGGATGCAATGATTGGCTTCAAAGGGTCTATGAAAATAATATGCAAAATAAATTCCCTGGAAACTTTTTTCTTAAGAGGGTATCCAAGCCTTTTGTTAATTTTTTTTTTTTTTTTGCCACTCCTTGTGGCTTCTGGGGTCTTAGTTCCCCAACGACCAGGGATCAAACCTGGACCTTGGGCAGTGGAAGCGCTTAGTCCTAACCACTGGACTGCCAGGGAATTCCCGCATTAGATTCTTAAAGGGATATGTGAGCACAACTAGAGTTTAAAACCACTGATCTACAGACCTGAAACAAAGAAATTTATTGTATTTATCTGAAGTTGTGTTTGACGTCTGGCATCATCCCAAAACAGAATGCTTAGAAGGAATCTCACCAGGATGTTAATCATATTGGTTAGCAAGATGGGGCCCAACAAAGGGAACAAACCCAACATAAGGTTGGGATCAGAGCTGGTGAAAAGCATGGTTTAATGAAAATGAAGTCAGAAAGCTTGCACAAGATCTGCAGGTCAGTGATAACTACAGGTCCTTTTATATCCACAGGAGCCCTATTCAACAGTAAGGTATTCAGATGGCAATCCGTATTTGGAATATATGGGTAGAACCCAACAAACATAATAGGATACAGACAATGGAATAAGGCACATGGTCCAGATGAAAATGTAGAGGGAAGCTGTGGTATCAGACAGGATAAGCGCTTAAATCTAAGGAGTGAGAAACATAATGTGTCATGGTCTGAGAAAGTGAGGGGGAAAAAAAAATGCAGAAAGCTATCACTAAGGGATATGTGAGTCATTAAGAGGCATATCAAGGGCATTCAATTCTGCCTATCTAATTGGCAATGAACAAACCTCAGAGATCAACCGTGGAATCCCCTCATACATGATTCATCTAGAAACTCAATCCCAAATTCAAATGGATAGAATCTAAGCAAACTCTTATTTTGGACTTTTCCTAGTACTCCAGGATGTTTCCTTGTGATTCTGTTTAATGGAAGATTAAACAGAGGGGATGACTGAGCCCAGAGCAAAATGCCTCATATTGTGGAACTAAATAATTTTGAAATTAATATACATATATATACAGAATAGAATTAATGCTGGAAAATACCTCATGACTTAATTACCATTAAGGTTAAATAAGTTAGTTTAGTTTTCTTTACTTGCCTGTGCCTCACAAACAAAACAATTAATACTGAACACAGACCTCATACTTCAGACACAGTGATGCCACTGCATAGACAGAACTTGTAACTTTTTCTTAAATACTTAAGGATAAAAGATATAGTGAAGTTCTATATCTACCCAGAATTGTTTTGCACACAAGCACAAATAAATTATTTCTGTATTTTTACTATCAGAATTATCTCAGGAAAATGTTCTGTGGCAGAAGCTACAACTGAGTATGCTCACAACAATTAGCCTATAACATTAAAGAGGCATTTAATAATCACACGAAAAGACATTAACGCAATCTTGCAAATATACAGTGAGCATCTTGAGGGAGAAATTTTTAGACTTTTTTTTTGTACACAGAAGGGACTTAGGGAATTTAACGAAAGAATCATTGAACAATCAATGCAGGAGAGGACCGATGAAACAGGTGCTGTTCACTTCTCTCCTTAATTGCCTATCTCTTAGTCAAGCCACTATTTATTGTCTCCTCCTGAAACACTGCAAGATCTCCTTAAATGATTTGTGTCCTTTTACTTTCCATCTTTTTAATTCATTCCTCATAGAGCAGCAAGAGTGACCTGTTTGAAATATGCATTTTATAATGTACTACTGCTATCCTAGCTTACAACCCTTGGGTCCCTAATATTTAGGACAACCTTCATATTCTACCCCTGATCCACAGGATAATCATCGTCCTGATAGCAAGTTTGACTACAGCCACTTTTGATCATTCCAGAGAGTTTAGAAATCTTTTCCTAAAAACACTGCACATTCTTTTCCTGATCATCAATGCCCTTAATCATTTAGCAGCTCATGAGACTAGCAAGTCCCTGGCTCCTTCCTATCTGTTCAAAGTCACTGTCTGCCTGGACTCCTCTAACTTTTTCTGTCCTAGCCACAGAGATCTTCCCACTATCGGAATCCAATAATTCCTTACAAATCAGGGCCTGTGAATTTTCTTAGTCCTTCTGCAACACTGGAGATAAGAACTTTTGAAATCTATTCTCCTACCATCAGTCAGTTCAGTCACTCAGTCATGTCCAACTCTTTGTGACCCCATGGACTGCAGCACACCAGGACTCCCTGTCCATCACTAACTCCCAGCGTTTACTTAAACTCATGTCCATTGAGTCGGTGATGCTATCCAACCATCTCATCCTCTGTCATCCCCTTCTCCTCCTGCCTTCAATCTTTTCCAGCATCAGGGTCTTTTCAAATGAGTCAGTTCTTCGCATCAGATGGCCAAAGTATTGGAGTTTTAGTTTCAACATTACTCCTTCCAACGAACATTCAGGACTGCTGCCCTTTAGGATGGACTGGTTCGATCTCCTTGCAGTCCAAGGGACTCTCAAGAATCTTCTCCAATACCACAGTTCAAAAGCATCAATTCTTCGGTACTCAGCTTTCTTTATAGTCCAACTCTCACACCCATACATGACTACTGAAATAACAATAGCCTTGACTAGATGGACCTTTAATGGCAAAGTAATGTCTCTGCTTTTTAACATGCTGTCTAGGTTGGTCATAACTTTTTTTCTCAAGGAGTAAGTGTCTTTTTATTTCATGTCTGCAGTCACCATCTGCACTGATTTTGGAGCCCAGGAAAATAAAGTCTGCCACTGTTTCCCCATCTATTTGCCATGAAGTGATGGGACCAGATGCCATCTTAGTTTTCTGAATGTTGAATTTTAAGCCAACTTTTTCACTCTCCTCTTTCACTTTTATCAAGAGGCTCTGTAGTTCTTCATTTTCTGCCCAAAGGGTCGTGTCATCCTGCATACATGAGGTTATTGATATTTCTCCCAGAAATCTTATTTCCCAAATTGAGAAAGGAGTATGTCGAGACTGTATATTGTCACCCTGCTTATTTAACTTATATATAGAGTACATCATGAGAACACTGGGCTGGATGAAGCACAAGCTGGAATCAAGATTTCTTCCAAAAGGCAATGGAAAAACTAAATATTTCTGAGCATGAGTGAAATGAGTAGATTTCCATTAATATGGGTGCTTAAACTAATTAACACTTAACGTAGCACTAAAGGCATCTCATTAATATTTCCAAAGAATAATTTTGCATTGAAAAAGCCCAGCTTATCTTAGGTAAATAAAGCAAGTTTCAGAAAAGTTTATGCTTCTATTAAATACAAAACCTCTGGTTCACAGTAGTAAAAAATGGCTGGAATGGGGTTCCAGAGATATTTCTACCTCTCATTCTGTTACCCCGCAACTGTAGCCACATATTTAGCTTGGCTTCTTTTAAAGATAAATGCCCAAGGTCTAAGGCAGAGCACCTGAATCACAATCTGAGAAGGAGACCAGGTGCTGTTTATAAAACTCCTCAGGTGATCATCATATCTACCAACTGTTTTTACTACTAAGGTTCTAGACTTTCCTTATTTTTAAGGCCTTGATAGTCTTATATAGCACTGGTCAGCTATATATAACATTGTAGAATGTTTCTCACTTGAGATTTATGTGGTATTTTTCTCATGAATAGATTGTGATTATAAATTATTTGAGAAAATGTACAAAAACTCTGAGCTGACTTTACAATGCTGACCAGGTAATTTACTACCCTGAGTCTTAATTTTCTTATCTGTGAAATAGAACCAGCTGTCCCTTAAGTGTCTTTATTTTTTGTTTTCTGGAACACTTTTTTTTCTTAACTGAAGCATGGTTGATGTATAATATATATATGTTACAACTGTGAATATGGTGTTTCACAGTTTTTAAAGTTTATACTTCATTTATTATAAAATAATGACTGTAATCCCTGTTTTACAGTATATTCTTACAGATTTTTAGAAATTTTTTCATATATTTTTAATAGGAGGTAGATTATTTTATACATTATAGGTTGCATTAATACCTCTTAATCTTCTACCTCTATCTTGCCCCCCTTCTTTCTCCCCACTGGTAACCATTAGTTTGTTCTCTATATCTGTGAGTCTGATTTTTTTCTTGCTATATCCACTAGTTTGTTGTAGCTTGCAGATTCCACATACAAGTGCTATCATAAAATATTTGACTTTCTCTGACATTTCATTTAGCATAATACCATCCAAGTCCATCCATGTTCTTGCAAATGGCAACATTATAGTCTTTCAATGGCTGAATAATACTCTGTTAAGTATATAAACCGGAGAAGGCAATGGCACCCCACTCCAGTACTCTTGCCTGGAAAATCCCATGGACAGAGGAGCCTGGTGGGCTGCAGTCCATGGGGTCTCTAAGAGTCGGACACGACTGAGCGACTTCACTTTTACTTTTCACTTTCCTGCATTGGAGAAGGAAATGGCACCCCACTCCAGTACTCTTGCCTGGAGAATCCCAGGGACGGGGGAGCCTGGTGGGCTGCCGTCTCTGGGGTCGCACAGAGTCGGACACGACTGAAGTGACTCAGCAGCAGCAGCAGGTATATAAACAGGACTGGGGTTCAGAGAGACTTCACTGGAAAAGAGAGCACACAAAATTGCACAGGCTCTGGCACAGGGCAAAAGTAGTGACTCGACCAGGAGCCTGGCCTGGACTCACCTGCTGGTCTTGGAGAGTCTCCCGGAGAGGCGGGCGGAGAGAGTAGGGAGCTGTAGCTCACCCTGGGGATGGAGACAGTGGAGGCAGCCATTCTTGGGAGCTCCAGGGCTGGTAGGAGCCATTGCAGAATCCTCCTTCACCTCATTAGTGCCAAGACCTGGCCCCACCCAACAGCCCACAGGCACCAGTGCTGAGATGTCTCAGGCTAAGCAACTAACTGGATGTGAATACAGTCCCACCCTCCAGCAGACCCACTGCAGAAAGAACTTAGGAGCCCCCAGAGACCTCTGGACACAAACGCCCTGCCCACCTGAGAGCCAGGACTCAGCTCTATTTACCAGTGCGCAGGAGCAGTCCCAGAATCCCCCGGGCCCGGGCCCCGCCCTCCAGGAAGCCAGCCCATGCCTCTGGAGCAGCCTCACCCTCCAGGGGGCAGACACCACCACTATCTCATAGCCTGCAGACCGGCCTGCCCACAGAAAGTCAGACCGTGCCCTGGCACCAGCTGGGCCCTGGTCCTGCCCAACTGCAGTTCAACACAAGCTTCAGGATACCCCAGACCCCAAGTCCAACTGTGTCAGGAACCAGTCCTCTACTGCCAGGCACTGACACTGGCTCTGGGACCCCTGGGTCCTGCAACCAGACTCTAGGACTCAGCTCTGCCTGCCAATCGTCCAGCATTAACCCCAGGACCTGGCGTCACCCACCAGTTGGCGAGCAACAGTCTCGGAGTCTTCAGGACCCCAAGACAGCACTAGTCCCAGGGCCCTCTTGTGACCCGGCTCCTGCACAAGGCTGGGCCTGGGGCCAGCCCCGCCTACAGACCCGCCCACGCAGTCAGCTTGCTGCAACAGAAGGCCCACCCCGCCCTCAGAGAGGGAAGCGCTAGAGCACACAGCCTGGGTGATGAGAGGGGCGTGTGCTGCTGGGATGCCTAGGACTTCTCCTGCACAAGGCCAATTCTCCAAGGTCAGGAAGACTATAAGATACATAAAAATACAAACGAAATGAGCGATCGAGGAGCATTTTCATAAGTGATTTTTTTAGACCGTTGTGCTTTTGTGGTCCTTTAAATATAAAGTAAGTATGAGAAACATGGTTTCAACGCAAGATTGAGGTTGTTTTGTTGTTTCTTGGTCACTGTGTGCGGCCTGTGGGATCTTAATTCCCTAGCCAAGGATTGATTCCGGCAGGAAAAACACTAAGTCCTAACCAATGGACCACCGGGGAGTTCTGGGTTTTCTTTTTTAAATCACCCCTTCCCTGGCCCCCAGAAGGTAAACAAAATATACGTTTTCTTAACTTTTTCAATCCAAAGCAATTTCTTTTCTTTTATAGAGAAATGTATTTTTATTTGGGATTATCTCTCCTGTATTAGTGTATGTACTGTCTCTTATACACATCTTGCCTGTGCCTCACAAACAAAACAATTAATACTGAACACAGACCTCATACNTGTTTTGTTGTTTCTTGGTCACTGTGTGCGGCCTGTGGGATCTTAATTCCCTAGCCAAGGATTGATTCCGGCAGGAAAAACACTAAGTCCTAACCAATGGACCACCGGGGAGTTCTGGGTTTTCTTTTTTAAATCACCCCTTCCCTGGCCCCCAGAAGGTAAACAAAATATACGTTTTCTTAACTTTTTCAATCCAAAGCAATTTCTTTTCTTTTATAGAGAAATGTATTTTTATTTGGGATTATCTCTCCTGTATTAGTGTATGTATATATACATATAATTTTTTCCTTCTACTTAAACTGTTTTTAACCTTTATTTTTCCAGCCTCAATGTCCTCTATCAGCCAGTGATTCTGAATTTCCACAGATCTCTGTCTTATCATGTAATTATATACATATATATATGTACATACACTACACTCTATTGGTAATGATCTCATCTACAATAGCAGACAATTCAATTACCACTTATATCCATAAAGAATACTCATACACTAAAAAAAAATTTTTTTCACTCATATTTTTATCTGTGTCCAGAATTCTTGCCTGGAAAATCCCATGGGCAGAGGAGCCTGGTAGGCTGCAGTCCATGGGGTCTCTAAGAGTTGGACATGACTGAGCAACTTCACTTTCACTTTTCACTTTCATGCACTGGAGAAGGAAATGGCAACCCACTCCAGTGTTCTTGCCTGGAGAACCCCAAGGATGGGGGAACCTGGTGGGCTGCTGTCTATGGGGTCGCATAGAGTCGCACATGACTGAAGCGACTTAGCAGCAGCAGCAGCAGAATTTTTAAAACACATATTCACTGACCTATGATATTTGCACTTGGCTGGCTCAACTTCAAAACATTATTTTGAGTCGTCCCAGTGCACCAGCCCCAAGCATCCAATGTCATGCACTGAACCTGGGCTGGCGACTCGTTTTGTATATGATATTATACCTGTTTCAATGTCATTCTCCCAAATCATCCCACCCTCTCCCTCTCCCACAGAGTCCAAAAGACTGTTCAATACATCTGTGTCTCTTTTGCTGTCTCGCATACGGGGTTATCGTTGCCATCTTTCTAAATTCCATATATATGCGTTCGTATACTGTATTGGTGTTTTTCTTTCTGGTTTACTTCACTCTGCATAACAGGTTCCAGTTTCACCCTTAAACTCAGAATGTCAGACTTAACTAATATCCTTCTGCTCCATGGGGTTATCGTTGCCATCTTTCTAAATTCCATATATATGCGTTCGTATACTGTATTGGTGTTTTTCTTTCTGGTTTACTTCACTCTGCATAACAGGTTCCAGTTTCACCCTTAAACTCAGAATGTCAGACTTAACTAATATCCTTCTGCTCCAGTGCAATGTGCTTCATTTACAAGGTTTAAAAATCACTGGGTGGTACAGCCACACAGCTGATTACACAAGTCAGAAATTCTGAATCTCCTTGATGCAGCCTCTTGTCCACCTCACCAACAGTGTTGTCTTTCAAAGTCAATTATTATGTCTCTTTCAGTTCAGTTCAGTTCAGTTGCTCAGTCGTGTCTGACTCTTTGCGACCCCATGAATTGCAGCATGCTGCCCCCCAAAATAAAGTCTGACACTGTTTTCACTGTTTCCCCATCTATTTGTCATGAAGTGATGGGACCAGATGCCATGATCTTTAGTATCAACCAAATAAGTATAAGATACTATGTTCTCTTACTCAAGACTACTGCAATGATTTCCTAAGTATTTTATCTATATCCATCCAGCCATTTTTTTTATTCTACTGTTATAACCAGAGGAATATTTTTTAGGGGTCAATCTTATCATATCTTTCATAAAGTACTTCTAATACATCTAGGGTCCATGGCAATCCTATGAAGGATTGTGACCACAATCTTTATCGTAGCCTTCAAATTCTGTATGCTTTGCCCTTCTTTACTGCTCCCCTGTAGCTTTTGTTATGAGTCTTTTTTTTTCCTTCCTGCTCTTGACCTTGGCATTTCATTATTTACATGGCATCCTGTTATACTTACTGACCCTAGGCAAAGAACCCTACTGACTGCTGAAATCAAATCCATCACAGTGGGCCCATCCATACTAGAAAAGGACTCTCTGGATGGTTAACTTGTCTCTTGAGCGCCATGAAAACTTTCCAAATCTTTCTTACCATTCAGGGTGGTCTAGGATTCCAACCACTCATCCCTCATTCCTTCACCCTGAAGGAGCTTGTGATCTCAAACTCTGACACCCTTTCTGTCTCTCTCCTCATTCCACCCCTCCCCTCCATCCTATATAGGCATTTCCTCTTGCAAAATTTTTGCACTTTTAATCTGTAAATTGCATCTGTTTCTTGGACTTAGAATAATTCAGTATGTAAAGTCTTCCCTTTCTTAGGTCAGGTCTGAGTCCTGAGTCAGGACTGAGCATACAGGAAGTATCAAGAGACACTCTGCCCCAAAGGGGAGAGGATGTGTCCAAGGACAGGGAGCCGGTGAGGATCAGCTGCTGGAGGAAATGGAGCACAACCTCTTCACTGTGTCTAAGTTCAAGTCCTCCTTACTGAGAAACACTTTGTAGATGTCCTGGGGAAGTGGTATTCTTTTATTTCTTTTTCTTTCTCTGTAACTCATCTTTTTCTGAAGGAAAAGTGTACAGAACTTTATGAAGATGGACATTTTTGATGGAGCTACATAATAGTATGCCTTTTATTTTTACTCCATTTTGCAGCAGATTCTATAAGGACTCTTCATAATTCAGGCTCTTATGTTCCTAAACCAGGTGAATCCTTCTAGAGAAAACAGGAAGAAATGTAGGATATTCAAGGTCCTGATCAGTTCTAAGATCTTAGGACTAGAGGATTTGATCTTCAGTCAGGGACCGTTAGTGTAGCGTCTCTTAATTAGTTTACAAATTGTATTGAGGAGATTTAATGAACATACTTAGCAGGCATGTATGTTAGAAATATTGAACGTGAGCGGTCAAATAATGAATCTGAAAATACCCCACAACTTTACTAAAAGAGTAAACCAAAATGAAACAAATTTAAGTGTTTAAATGTAAAAATGAAATTATTTTCTTATAAAAACCTTTTATAAGAGAACACAGAAGAAACTATTACTGATCTACAGTTAAATGAAGAGTTCTTAGAGGTTAAACCAAAACATAATTTATTTTAAAAAACATATCATAAAGTGACTTTATTAAATTTAAAAACTCTGCTCTGGGAAAGACCCTGTTATAAAGATGAAAAGTCCAGTAACAGAGTTGGAGGGAAAGGGTGAAAATCAAGTATCTGAAAGAGATTTGTATCCAGAATATAGCCCTCTGTAAACTCAACAGTAAGAACACAACCAGCCCTCTGTGTGTGTTTCAATGTATATATATTTAAAAGGAAAATAAGCACATGGAAAAGATGTTCAACATAACTGTCATTAACCATGAGAAAAATGCAAATTAAAGCCACAGTGAGATAACTCTGCATGCCTATTCGATTGGCAAGAGTAAACAATACTAGCAGTAGGTAATCCTGTCAAGGATATGGAAGAATTGGTTTATCACGTATTGCCAGGTGCAGTGTATACATACTTCAAAAATCAGCTTGGCAGATTCTAAAAAATTAAGCATACACTTGCCATATGACTCAAGAATTGTACTCCTAGACATTTATCCTGTATAAAGCAAAACTTAGATTTATACAAAATCCTGAGCCTGGATCTTCCTAAAAGCATTTTAAAAATAATATCCCAAATGGGAAACAATTCAAATGTCCTTCAATGGGAGAACAGATAAATTATGGTACATCTGTACAGTACAATACTGCCCAGAGAGGGGAGTTTGAGGGAGAATGGCTACAAGTATATGTACAGTTGAGTCCCTTCACTGTTCATCTGAAACTATCACAACATTGTTAATCAACTATACTACAATATAAAATAAAAAGTTTTTAAAAAATTACCCAGAAATAAAGAGGAACAGACTAAAGATGTATACACCAATCCAAGTGGACACATTATGATCAGCTACATTATAATCAGGAGGTAAAAATTCAACCTCAAAATCTTATTTACTTTATGGCTCTATTCATATATTACTATCCAAATTGCAAAATTATAATGGTGAAGAAAAGAGGCATGAATGGCAGTGGTTATGGTTGGTGAGAGAGTATCAGCAGGAAGCAAGAGGGAGCTTATTTGTGATGACTGAATTCTACATCCTGAATATGGTAGTAGCTATATTAATCTGTACATGAAACACTTTCCATAGAACTATGCATCAAAGAAGAGTTCCTTTACCAAATGTTGAAATCCAAATAAGGTACATAATTCAGTTAACTGTAGTATATCATGTCAATTTGCTTCTTTCCTCTGTATTGTGATTATGTAAGACTTTATCACAGAGGAAGATCGGTAAGACAAAATAGGACCTGACTATATTGCTTCTCGGAGAAGGCAATGGCACCCCACTCCAGTACTCTTGCCTGGAAAATTACATGGACGGAGGAGCCTGGTAGGCTGCAGTCCATGGTGTCGCTAAGAGTCAAACACGACTGAGCCACTTCACTTTCGCTCTTCACTTTCATGCATTGGAGAAGGAAATAGCAACCCACTCCAGTGTTCTCGCCTGGAGAGTCCCAGGGATGGGGGAGCCTGGTGGGCTGCCATCTGTGGGGATCGCATAGAGTCCGACACGACTGAAGTGACTTAGCAGTAGCAGCATATTGCTTCTACATCTTTCATGAATCTAAATCTATTTTGACATAAAATTGGTCAAATATAGTAAAGAGAAATCAGATTAGTGGTCCCCAAATGCTAGGAGAAGGGGAACAAATTGATTACAAAACAGCAGAAGGGAAATTGGGGGAGTTAAAGAAATATCCTATATTTTTATTGTGGTGGTGCTTACACAATTAAAATAAGCTTGTCTAAATTTATAGAACTATACAACTATGAAAGTTGAGTTATACTGTATACAAATTATAATTTAATAAGCTTTAGAAATAATTTCAAAATTCAGTCATCCTTTTTAATAGTTATATTATCTAAACCCAGTTCTGTTCTGTTATCTACTTCTGGTTTTTTTTTAAAAAAAAGCAGGTTTTTTTTTTTCAATTTAGAACAATAGGATTGATAAGCTCTAGATCTGAATTTCACTGAATAACTTTTAGTGGATATAACAACCCAGAGTTGCAACTGTATACAATTAAAAAGATATGCAGGCATTTCTGAATCCCTAAAGGAAAATTCTCTCCTAAATGTATTTAAAGTAAAAATGTTATTTTATGGTCTTTTTGGTCTTTTGATAATTAATAATTCAGCTGTTGGATTAGATATTCCTATAACTGAGTATAAATTGTTCATCAGGCAAATACTATCGTCACCTCTGTTTGAAAGTTCTGGCTTGCTATTAAAGTCATATCTGACATAATTTAAGTATAATCTTGAACATAAAATGATGCCATACTATGTTTAGTAAAATGATTCTTGCATTTAGAATGTTATTTCTTAAAAGAGACCTGGGCTCAATCCCTGGGTTGGGAAGATCCCCTGGAGAAGGGAAAGGTCACCCACTCCAGTATTTGGCCTGGAGAATTCCATGGACTGTATAGTGCATGGGGTCGCAAAGAGTTGGACACAACTGAGCAACTTTCACTTTCACTTTCCTTAGAAGAAACTGCAATGTCTCGATGCAGAACAAATATTCTCATAATATTTTAGGTTTTCTTGTCCTGGACAAGTGAGATAAGAGTTGTTCTTGTCCAGACATTTATATTGATCACAGCCTGAGGTATCTTTTAAAGCATGCTATATGGCACCCAATAAGTTGAGTCTCTTCTAGGACAAAAGGCAGACTAGAAGACTTCAGTCTGCTTTGAAATACTGGTAAATGGAGACTTTTATAATTCCCTCTCTAACAGTATAAAGTTTCCAAAAAAACAAAAGATCCCCCAAACAAAAAAACATTTTGTTCAGTGACCAGGGGAAGTTCACATGTACGTCTTAGTTGCTATTTTACACGTGTAGGTTAAATTCAGTAGCTGTCTCTTGTTATTGCCCAAATGCTAGGTTACTTTGCCTACAACGTATGGGGCAGTCCAGAAAGACTAGAGACTGCTCTTACTTTCTATTTTCTCTCTCTTTTAATACCCCTATTATGTTAATACAGAGTATTTTTCTTACCTCCGGTTCAAGTTGAGTAATATGTTCTTTTTTAATCTTTATGGAACTTTTAATTCACACATCTAACATTCCCTTTACTGGCTAGGTGAAAAATGAAAATATTGTAGCCAGTTGTGATTCATAGGCAGTCTCTTCTGCTTTTAATCTCTGCTGATGCACATATATAAAAGGAGAGATCTAGTGTGTGCAACATGAAGACATTTAAATTCTAAACTTCAATTTACTTTTCCTCAAATGTCCTGCACCAGAAGGACTGGTGTACTGAAGACACTTCTGGTTGTAGCTAAGTAAATAATTCAAAGAGCTCCTGCAAGAGTAATATTCACTGTACTATAATGATAGAGCACTCTCTGCACTCATCAGATTTTGTATTCTCCGATTAAGTTGGAACGGAACACTGCTACATTCAAAGTTTCCTTTCTAAATCCTTCCTTTCTCCATAGCTATAAAAGGCAAGTTAGATTAGGGTGGCAAATATAAGTCTGTATCATACCTGAAGGCAGATTATCTTAATATTTTATCCCTGACATCTAAGAGGCCGGAAGTGTCAGTTCCCTATTTAAAATAAAGAATTTTTATATTAGAAATTCTAAATAGTGTGTTGGTTACTCAGTGGTAGGATTTGAATTTGAATTCAAGTCTCTCAACTGCCAGAACTTTTTCTAGAAATCAGTGAAGGAGATTCATTAATTAGGGAGACAATGACTGATTAAATATTACCCTACTTCAAAGCCTCCAATATCACCCGCTTACCTTATTTAATATAGAATTTAAGGCATTGTCCCACGTGGACTCAACCTCACTTCAATGAGCCTTCTTTTATTTTCTCTAGTTTTACTGAGATATAGTTGACACATAACATCGTGTAAGTTCGGGGTTCCAAAACTGTCCCAATACTCATCTGGGAGCTTTGCAAACATACCATTGCCCAGATCTCATATATTCACAACTGATTCACAGTCTTGGTGTTGATAACCAACACTGATAATAGGTCCCCAGCTGATGTCAATTCCTGGTGGGGACTTTGAACTGTAATCCTATAAGACATTCCCACTGGGAGAAACTTGTTAAAAGATACAGGAGAACCTCTCTTATTTCTGACAACTCTGTAATAAATCTACAACTATCACAACATAAAAAGTTTAAATTTAAACTTTAAGGAAAGTTTAAATTTACAATAAATCTTGAGTCAACAGTGCTCTCTCACGAAATAGAGGCTCTCAGCAGGTGTTTAATTATAGTTCACAAGGCCCTCCTGACTTTGATTCTCTTGTTCTCTCCAACTCAATAGCCTGGAAAGTTTCCACATCTCTTCTCTACCTTAAGATCGATCATTTTTTTTTTTTATTTCTTTCTCCTCTCCTCTTAGTTCTGGCTTCATCAGATAAAATTGCTCCAGACCTCCTACAGAGAGATGATCTGTGTGAGATCTTTGAGGAAGAATACAGAAAACCTCAGAGTCTTATCTGCTGGGGACCATCTGTTTCCCCCAACAAGGCTCCTCACCATAAAATAAAGGAGACTGCTCGGCTGGCGAAAGTGGTTGAGAAGGAAAGGAGGTAGAAACAGGCGCAGTCCCTGGAGCTGCGGCCCTTGCTTTCTACCACCTTCTCTGTGTCAGGTAGCTCAGGTGGGATGCTATGGAGGCAGCCCTGGTGTGTCACACTGCAGTGAGGACCATGCCAGGTCCTTCCTGAAATAACTTTCTATTTTCTGAGGAAAAACTGAACTTCCTAAGTGCGTACTTCTTTAAATACAGCCAGGCTCCTTTGAGCTGAGCCAAAGGTTGGTTCCTTCTTAAGTGGACAAAGAGGACCTGTTCTAGCATTTCTCGCAAGTCCGTCCAAGGCCTTCTGTTCACATGTGTGTCATGCAGATTCTGTGGGTTAAGGGAAGAGAGAAGGGAATAGCCCTCTATAATTAGGAATCTGTGGGCCTGGAGGGGCTCCTGTATCATAAGGAACTTTCATCTAGAAATAGAAATTGGTCTCTGTGTTATAAACATGTCAAAGTTTCCTTCCACAGACTTGACAAAACGTCTCTCTTCTTATCATGGATCAAAGCTGTTTCCATCATTGCCTTGGTATTTCCTCATTATTCTGGGGAGTGAATTTTCCAGTGCAAGGTGAAATATTTTACATATCTTAGAAAATGTGGGAAACAACTTCTCTAATCTAGGAATGAAGGAGGTTGTCTTTTTTTACTGGGCTTGTAAATCTTAAACTGATAAAATGAAAAAGGGCACATTACAAATGTCTTTTGAAAAAGGCATCAGCAGGTTGCTTTTTCTCATTTCCCGTTTTGGACAAGTAAAGACAGCGTAGAGGGGGTCAGAGAGGGCACTAGAATTTTGGTCTTTGTCTACAACTACTGATCATGACCTATATTTTTTTCTTTCTGGCGGTCAGATTGTTAAAGGCAAACCTGGGGCGAGAAATGATCTTTTCTAGATCTGGTATTGCTTGATANATCAGCAGGTTGCTTTTTCTCATTTCCCGTTTTGGACAAGTAAAGACAGCGTAGAGGGGGTCAGAGAGGGCACTAGAATTTTGGTCTTTGTCTACAACTACTGATCATGACCTATATTTTTTTCTTTCTGGCGGTCAGATTGTTAAAGGCAAACCTGGGGCGAGAAATGATCTTTTCTAGATCTGGTATTGCTTGATATTCTGATTATTACTCAATCTGAAATGATACCTTGAAAGGAAGCTGTTTAGAATTCAAAAATACATCACATTAATTTTCACAAAGTTAGAATAACTGAAAAAAAAATTTCCAAATTTGGTATTGTTTTATGATTTTTTTTTTGCTTTGTTAATGACAGGAAAGTCTTGCTTCATTAGTTGTGGAGTCCCTAATATTTAATGTACACATGTTTCTGCTACTGATAAATATGGGCCTTGTTTACTGAAATCGATTCTTCTCTCCCCCTTCCCTTTCTCCTCTGCTTCCTCCTTTTCCTCCCTCCCCACTCCTTCTATTTCTTTCTTCTCCTCCTCTTCCCTTTATCATCCCTCTCCATCTTCCTTTCCCTCTCCTCCCTTGCCTCTTCCCCCACTACTCCTTCATTTTTAACTTTCTTTTTTTATCCATGTGTTGGTTGCAGAAATTTATTTTAAACCTGATTTCAGATTTCCGGTAAGTTAATACAGATGCACGTTGAAAAAGATAAGCAAATAACTTTCATATATCATAAATTTTAACAGCAAAATTCATCCAAAATTGTGCATCAGAGAGGTCTTTCCAAAACTAAAAAGATAGTATTACAACCAGAGAAGGAAATGGCAACCCACTCCAGTATTCTTGCCTGGAGAATCCCAGGGATGGGGGAGCCTGCTGGGCTGCTGTCTATGGGGTCGCACAGAGTGAAGTGACTTAGCAGCAGCAGCAGCAGTATTACAACAAGGTCAAAAAATAGAAACTTAGTTATACAAAGCTATCTGTCATTATCTAGACAATATAAAATTGTGCATATCCTGTTACACAAAAATTTAATTAATGGGCATAAATGTTGCTTCATACAAGCATCTGAGGAAGGTTGAAGGTATTTAGAGTAGTAGTGTTCATCTTAGCATAACAAAGGAAAAAGGAACCTAAATATATATTTAAGATGAAAATTTCTATAGATCCACATAGTATGATATTCAGTTCAGTTCAGTTGCTCAGTCGTGTCCAACTCTTTGNCCCGCAGCGCGCCGCGTTGTTCATGGCTACTAGTAGTCCGACAGGCACTTGCGTGTGACACACACATGGAGTGGTGACACGACTGTCTGATCGGAGCTCTAGGTAGTCAGTCCTTAGCAGGCGCCCCCCAGGCGACTGGACTTTTTTCCTGATCTTTTAGAAGGAACTGTAGTTCTTCCCCAAATGATGAGGAAAAGCTCTTCTTTACAGAGAATGCTAATTGATATGTGCAAAGAATGGCTAGAACATTGAAAGCTGACATTTTGGACCCTGAAAGAGACTGGCTCAAGTGTGAATCAGGAACAGGATCGGGGGAAGGCTGGGAAGGGCGAGCAGCTCCCGAGAGCAGCAGCCAACCGCGGGGAAAAAGAGCCTGGTGCTCCAGATCTGGAGGCCGCTTATACTCAAGCGGCCGGACAGCACAGTGGGACACTGAGGGACAGATCGATCACCAGTGTGGAGACCCCACGGAGCACACACGTGACCTGCCCCGCTCTACCAGAGGGTCTGACCTGGGTCTCCTCAAGCCTTCATGCCCAAGCTGCTGGAAGGAGACCCCAACCTGCAGCCGGAATATGGGACACTCTGTGAGGGGACTGATCTGCTGCGCAATGCCTGGCAGTGCAGGTGGAAGCGGTCCTAGACTCGGAGCCACAGCTCTGTGGACACGTCCACGGAATGCGTCCTGTACAAGCCGGCGCAGCAAGTGCAGGAGTGCTGGCAGCTGCTGAACACCCGACACCTCCGCTGCAACACCTGATTCCACGGACGTTCAGTCACAGAGAAAGGGCCGCCTCGCTGCTGGAAAACTGCTCATGAAGACAGTAGGGGAAAGCCACAGTCCCTTGGCCTGCAGAGTGAGCTCCGGCCCTGGAGTAGCTGGGGCAATGTGGGATCCTGGGCCCTGCCTGGAGAGAGGCGGCCAGGGTCCCCGGTGGGGGAGGCCATGCACCCGGGCCTCGCGCGCCTGCCACTGAGCCCAGGAAGAGAGTGCACAGGGACAGGGGGAGCTGCACTCCAGGAGAGGCCTCGGGGTGCTCTCACGGGGGCAGTGAGAGCCGCACGCGCGGCCCGCTCTCGTGTAGCTTACTTATTCTTATTCCTTGAAGGTGAGGACTCTTGCATTCCCGCAGGAAAAGAGAAACTGCCAGACGAACCCCGCTGGGGCGCCAGCACAGATGTGGTCACCGCCGGCTGGGCTGACGGTGAGGCCGCCCTGTTAAACAGGACCGCAGCCGCCCTGTGCAGACGCAGCTTGGCAGCACCCCCTGCCGGGGGCTATGCCGACCCAGGAGGTTTGCCAGGGGTCCTCTGTGCTCTGAAACTCTGATTTACCAGTTTTAAAGAAAGGAGTTATCTTCAGTTTAGCCCTCAGAGCCACTGGTCTGCTTCTGGCTCCCAGCAACCCCTGTCTACTATCAATGTAAATAATTGAAAGCTTGACGGATCGTCTCACCAACTGAAGTTAGGAAAAATCCTTTTTAAAGTGGGTTGGCCAAAACGTTCGTTTGGGTGCCCCCCTGGCCGCTTTAACTTGAATGAAATTCTTGGCCAACCCAAATAAAAAGGTTTGTGCTTCTCTGTGAACCTGCTCACCTGAATGACCGAACAGGCCACTTTCCACTTGCCTGCCGCCTGAGGCCCCGCTCCAGGTGCAGGGTGAGTGCATGATTTGCCACTTTCTGCAGGTAAATTCAGGCCAGCCTTTGAAACCCCCAGGGTCGGGACGACTCTGACCAAAGGGCTTCCCCGGGCCAGGGGTCACCTGGTACTCGAAAGAGGCCACACAGGCAGCTGGGTCGGCGCACGGCCTCCCACCTCTCCCAGGGCACAGAGAACAGTGCGGCCAGAAGCGGCCATCTGCCGGGCCTCTGTCTCTGGGCAAATTTGCTGTGTGCCCATGGCCTAAGCGGGGCTCCGTGGAGGCTCCAGGCTCAGCCCTGGTCGAGCCTGGCCCCTTCCCAGGGTGGCTGCGGTTATGACCAGCAGAAACCTCCCCACATCCTCACTGCCGCCTCGCCTTAACTGCCTGCCGAGACCACCTCTCAGAATGCTCTCACCCTAGACTCTGAGGCCACACAGCACATGGAGGACCCCAGGGTCTGTCTCCTGACTGCAGGGTGTGCAAGGCTGAGATGCAGAAGGTACCCCCAGGGAAGCAGCCCAGAGTGCCCCATGTTTCAGCCCCTGCGCCTGGTGGTCTTCGTGCGCACCAAGGGAGTGGGTGTGATGCTGAGTGGGTTCAGACCCCCAGCCCCACACACGGTGACGTGATCCCTGGGGACCTGTGTGCTGGACCTGGAGGCTCTGAGACGCTGGCCTGCCAGCCCCTCCTTCAATTTCGGAGTCACCCTTTGGGCATATTCGGTGTGACCTGTCCAGGTGTCCACCTACAAATGTCCTGTTTCCCGACGTCCTACAGAGAACCCAGTGACCCTGAACACTCACCGTGGTAACCAAGCTCTCCCTGATGGAGGCCTCCTTCTGCTGTTCTACATATTTACACCCTTTGTTCTCAAAATACTTGTAGTGGTGTAAGGAGCGCTATTTCCATGCATTCCCTCAGCTGGACATGGAGCCAAATGTCTTTAGAAATGCTGTCATTAGGGATGACAACAGTACTTGCCAAGGGTGGAGGCAGAGAGGGAAGGAGGCTTCTGAGGGGACAGCCCCCCAGAACAAACAGCCCACGTCGGGAGGTGCACTTCTCAGACATGTCGGTGCGGGTGAAATCAGCCACGTGCTGGGAGCCGGCTGCTCCAATCGGGACTCGGAAGGCACTCACAGAGCAGGCTCAGGGCGAGATGACAACCTTTGCTCACGCAGGCAGAGATGGAGTATTCCTCTTCCACAAACGGACTGGACCTTCTTTGTGACTCAGCACAGCTCTGGGACCAGTGACAGCCTCGGACTCTTCACACCTGCAGTGATGAGCGTTCATGTCTCCAGAAACAAGTATTCCCTGAGTGTCACTGGTCCTGAGGCTGCCCGAGGAGCCTCATGGAGCGCTGGGCCAGGAGGGCCTCTCCAGGACTCCCTGAAGCAGGAACAGCACAGATTCGCAAGCCAACAAAGGCTGCAGCTCGGGGCCGGTTCTCCCGAGCCCACACTGCAGGCCGAGCCTCCGGGCCCAGAGAGAAGCCATCGGGCCGGTGTGGACCGCGACCCAGGCCCGCGCTGCTTCCTAGGCCACCTGCGCAGGGGCCTGGGCTTTATACAGGAGCGAGCCCAGGCTCCACAAAGGCGCTCCATCTCTAAGTGCATTTCCAGGGCTATAAGGAATGTTTTACGGGGACCTCATTCTTCAAACACCTCCTGGATATCCCAATATTCAGTCTAATTAGGGTGTTACAATGATCCCAACCTCGGTAAGTTGGAGGCAAACCACAAACCAAGGTCTGGGAAATGCCATTTTGGGCGACAATGCCACCAGATGGTGTCTTGATTGAATCCCTTTGGAATTTTGAATATGGAAGTGGCAAAGTTTCATTTCAGTTCAGGTGGATTCCATAGTTGGGAGTCATATTCTGGGACCTGAACTAATGCTAAACAAAGACTCCAAACCCAGAACTAATCAAAGCTGTTAACTGAACAAAACCATCTTTTTTTTTTTTTTAAATGTACAGAAGTCCACTTTGAACCTATTTTAAAAACATGCTGAATCCAATCAACCCCAAATATCAAAATGTCCCCCACACTGAGCTGAGCAAATGCGGTGCCTGTGGGGGTGTCCTGGCAGGCACGCCTGCCTGAGGGCTGACTGGAAATCCCCCTGAGACAGGCGTCTCCTCCCACAGCACCAGGACAGGACCGTCAGGAGACCCGTGAGGCCCCGCAGCGGGTCAGCTCAGAACTGATGGAGAGCTAAGCTTGTACAGACGCCGCACCTTCACCCGCCGTCCTCTGCACAAATCCTCAACAACCTTCCCTCCGACGTCAGTGACCCCTTGGGATGTTGTTGGTGCCGCACAAGCTCCCGGGTGGGCAGAGTCAAGCCGCATCGCACGGGAGGCCGGACTCAGCTGACGGGCTGGGGCTGGAGCGTGGGGAGTCCTGCCATGTTACTCCCAGGGCGATCTTCCGTGGATTTACGAGCAGCACTTGGGCACCGTCCCGGGACGGTCCCGGGACATCCATCTAGCAGTGTTATGACAAGGCATCCTCACACGGGCCGGCAGCTGCTCATCCGAGCGTGACCCCCGGGGCTGGACGCCCGCCGTCCAGACCAGCCTCCCGCTGGGCCGCCCTCCTGGCTGGGGCGTGGCCGGGGCCAGGGGCACCGCACGCGCCCACAGGCCGCTTGCCCGGGGGTGCGTCCTGCTGACCTCGCAGCCCGGGAGCCCTCTCTCCCTGCCTTCCTCCTTCTGGGCCACACCCTTCGGGCCAGCCCTCAGTCACTCCTCCGGCCTCCGGGGCCCACAGCCCCGCACGGTCCCACCTGGCGGGTGGCCTCCAGCCTTTCTCCCGTCCCTTCCTCTCGCTCTACCCGGCCTCCTCAGGGGTCTCCGCTGCCCCCCAGGGAGGGATTGGATCTTCTCACCCCGCCCGTCTGCAGCTTCAGGCCTGGGGGCGCCTCTGCTTTCCCCCCTCCACCTGCTCACTGCACTCGCCTCACAGCGGCGTCCCCAGCCAAGTGGCCTCTCCGGCAGCCCGCCCAGCTCTCCAAGCTCGGGAACTAAGCCTGACCCCCCACCTGCCCGCCACCTGCCCGGCTACCTTCGATATTTCACGCAGCGTGGGTCAGGGGGAGAGGGACAGTAGGGGATGCGTGCTGTCCTTGTCCCCGCGGCGGCGGGCCCCCGGGAAGCCTGGCCTCGGCCTCCGCGTCCGCTCAGACCAGCCTCAGTCCTTTCCTCGCAGGGAAGGAAGGAGCTGTAAGAAGTCAGATGATTGAGCAGCGGGAGCAGCCCTCCCCTGGGGTGGGGAAGAGGCGACTTGTTGGTCAGTTCTCGGGCTGTGGAAGCCCCTCACAGCCAGGGTGGTGTCCAAGGGCAGGCGTCTGGGCTGCCCTGGGCCCCAGTTCAGCGCCCGAAGTGTGGGGACTCTGCCTGCAGCTGAACCCCAGCGGCCTCCGATGGCCCCTGTGGACACTCAGAGAACCGGGCGTGTAGTGAGGACAGCCAGCCAGAAAGGACTCACCAAATCCACATGCTGCCCCCAAACCCCAGCAGGGTGATGTCAGTCTGAGTGGCCGGGGAGGGTCCTCCATCCCAAGAGGCACCTGGGCAGAGGCGCAGATAACAGATGGACAGAGGCAGCTGTGGGGGTTCAGGGGGAGGCCCCTCAGATTTGAAGTAGGCTTGGGAGGGAAGAAAACCCTGGTCTAAAGCACAGCTCTCTCACTATGCTGCCATGTACAGTTTTATGAAAAGAGCGCTAGACTCAGGGTCCAGGGAGCCAGGCTCGGCCCACCAGCTCGGCAAGAGACTGGGGGTCCTCTCTTGTGTCCTCACTTTGGGGAGGTGGCTGAGGGCACCTTCAAGCATCAAGCCCGGGATGCCCCGTGCCTGCTGGTTGGACATCACCCTTCCTTGTCCAGAGAGAGGATGCTCAGGGCCTTCCATCTACCCGCCAGGTGGGGTCTGCAGGTCTGCTTCTGGGTCAGCAGAAAGGATGGCCCGTGGCAGACACCTTGATGCCGGGAGGCTGGGGGTGTGCAGACAGGGCCCGCCCCCGAACAGCAGAGGGTGCGCCTGGCCACCCCCAGGAGGGTGGCAACACCAAGTGCCTGACAGGACCTGTGGCCGCAGGGACAGCGGACAGCACAGCAGAGGGGCCAGCAGCCCATGTGGGAGCCGCTGCCGAAGGCCGCGGACGGCCACCCTGCGGGAGTCGCCCCTGAGCCAGGGACAGGCGTGGGCACCTCAGGAGGGGCATGGACAGCCTTGCTCCAGACCCTCCCTGAGGACGAGCGCGGGTGAGCGAGCTTGGCAGACGGCGTGCGGCCCTGGGGCTGATCGCCATAATGAGAGGGCGACTCTCATGGGGCAAAGGACAGGCGGGCACACCAGCGTCTCCCGCGACCCCAGGGTTCCCCAGCTCAGGGCTCCTCAGGAAGGACACACCACCCCAGGCCTTCCTCCGCAGCTCGTGGGGCTGAGGGCAAAGGGCACCCACAGGAGTGAGAGCGTGTCACCCACAGCCTGCTCTGCCTGGAGCAGTCGCCTCTGATGACCAACGTGCCAGGGCCTGCGCCCTCCGCAGCCACCTGGGATGAGCCAGGACCTCCCGCTAGCTCGAAGGGGCGCAAACCCAAACCCGCCATGGCTCTCGACGACGGGTGAATCAATATCACTCCAGGATCCTTTGTTTAGAAAAGTCAAACAGTGGGAAGTTTGCTAGTCCAGCACCTCCCGGGGACCTGGTTTAAGCTACTGCTTGTTATCAAAGCCTCCATAGCCACGAACCTTCACGACGTGGCTCAGACTGCGGAGCTGCCCCACCCTCCCTCCCAAAATTAGGGCAAAAATGATGCCAAGTTGCGGGGAAGGTCCCAGGTGACGTGGACACAGGCGGAGACGCAGGCAGAGAGCAGCGGTGACTCAGGGCCCCCCACCGTGGTTGGCGGAGCAGGGGGACAGAGCGGCTGCGAGCTTATTTCCAGGCATCCGTGGCCTGAGCCTCACGGGTGGGACTAGGTCAGTCTTCGTGCTGAATCAATATCAAGTCACAAAGCTCTAAATATCTCTAAATGCCTCCTAAGCTTTTCTTTTTACAAAGTGAGTCCGTTAAAGAGGATTAGAACTGAAGTTGGCTTTTGTCTGGATTTCTGTGTTGGTTTGTTTGTGTTTGTTTTAGATCCAACATGTAATAAAAAGGATTCCTTTTTAGACTTACACAAATTACCTCGCCAGAATTGAAAACTAGTTTTTTTTTTTTTTTTTTCCATTTCAGGTGCTGTCTCATGCCACTTTCTTGCAGCTCCTACAGACCCTGTGTCTCCTGACGTTCACTGTGGGTCCTGGAATCCGTCTCATCTCTCTCGGCAAGAAGGCCTTCGCTCAGCTCCCGGTTTACCTCGTCTGTAGTATCTTCCTTCTGGTAACTCATTACTATTTATATCCTTGGTATTCGAGCCACACACATTTCAAAGAGCAACAAGGGAAAGATGGGAATTCAGGACACAAGCTGCTTCTCTCTGCAGAAAGTGGGGGTACCAGGCAGGTTACCTGGCCGGCCTCTCTCCTGTGGGGGTGTCGCGCTGCCTACAGGCTCTTCCTGTGAGTCAGGGTGAAAGGGCTCTGGCAGGTGTTTTCACTGTCGAGCTAACAGTGAAATAAGAGCCTCTGATACAAGAAAACACTGAAGGACTGATGCTTGTCATTGCAGAAAGACCGAGTGACACCTTCCCCCGGCTCCAAACGGGAGGGCCGTCCTCTAAGTCTCCCATGTCCTCTCCGCTCCAGCCGGCGCCAAGGCTGTGCCGTCCACGTCCCGGCAGCATGTCCAGGGGCCCTGTGAGGTCACTCTGAGGAACGCGGAGCCAGACAGCAGAGCCTGCGAGGGCTGAGCCCTGAGGAGCGCTTTAAACATCCTGGCCCATCTCTGCACCACGAGCAGCCCTCCGCGCAGGGCTAGCCTGGCCCGCGGTCCCTGCAGAGCAGCCTGACAACTTTTAAGAATTGGAGTATTTTCACCGACTCGATGGACGTGAGTTTGAGCAAACTCCAGGAGACGGGGAGGGACAGGGAGGCCTGCTGTGCTGCAGTCCATGGGGTCACAAAGAGTCGGACCCGACTGAGCGACTGAGCAACAGGGACCTAAAGTCTGCTTTTCTAACATTTGGTGCCTGTGTTTCTTCACAGCAACAAGCGGATGGTGAGGGACATTCCCCAAGGCCCCGTGGCAAAATGTTACCCTGTCCAGCGGCACGGCCCCGGCTTACACTGGTGAGCTGTTGGCCAGGGACCAGGGCCAGACTCGAGCCTTTGGAACGAGAAGCACTAAAGGACAAGCCTTCGCACTGCTTAAGGCCACACTCCATCCACCTGGGCCAACCAGAGGTGAAGAGTCTCTATGAAAGAGAGCCGACTGAGGGCCATGCCCCCTGCCCCACAGTGGACGCGCTCACACTGCTCTCCTGGGCCCACTTCCATCAGGGTGAGTCATGGGCACAGACCTGCAGGCACCCCTCCCGACGACCAGTGACCCTGGCCAGCTGGGAGGGGTCTCCACGAGGGAAAGTCAGGGCCAAAGCCCCTCTCTGGAAAGTAAATGCTCCCTGCCTCCTGCTGGGTCGGCTTCCTCTTGTTAGCAAAACGCTTTTGGTGAGCATGGGAGATGAAGAGTGTTAAGGAGGAGACATGAGGCCGAGGCCGAGGCCGGTGCTTTGGTGTTCCCCAAGCAGAGGGGACAGCGAGGGGCNTAAATGCTCCCTGCCTCCTGCTGGGTCGGCTTCCTCTTGTTAGCAAAACGCTTTTGGTGAGCATGGGAGATGAAGAGTGTTAAGGAGGAGACATGAGGCCGAGGCCGAGGCCGGTGCTTTGGTGTTCCCCAAGCAGAGGGGACAGCGAGGGGCTGCCCCGGGCGACTGCGAGGTGGGCTGGGGTGGTGGCAAACTGACTGCAGTTCAGTCTGCTCCATGTCAGGGGCCGCGTCCTCCCCGGCTCCCGCGTCAGGAGTGCCTGCTGTACCAGGCCTGTGGCAGGGGCCTGCCAGTGGTGAGGGCTGCCCTCTGAAAGCTGGCCGATGCCCCGCGTGAAGAAGGGGTTCTGTTCACAGCTGTCCCCGGTCAGTGCCAGGGAGTGGACGCCATCTGTGAGCAGCCTCAGAGCCCAGCAACCTGATGGTCCCGTGCCGACCCTCGGGGGCAAAGGCTGAGGGTCACCCCTTACAGGTGCGGTGGACGGAACCCGCCCACGCTCTCCACGAGGGAGGCCCGGACGAGTGCTGTGCTGGTCATACCTGCTCCCTGCAGTGACTAGATGCTTCTGGGGTTTCGGCATGTCTCCTATCAGTGTTTAGCTCCCCTACGTCTCTTAATTTTCACCCAAAGGACAGGCCTCAGTGGCTGTGGTCTTGTCCTGAGGCTGACCTGACTGGCAAGACCCAGCCTCATGGACCCTAGTAGCTGACTAGCGGTCACATGTGGCTTTTACAGGACAACTCCTGAGCTCATGTTTGAGCCGCCTGTTTTGCCTTCCTCTGGACAGAGCTTGACCAGACCTTTGGGATGACACGGCTCTCAGAACGCTGTGGGCACTGCAGAACCACAGATCTCAAAGGCTGCAAGGAGCCCTTGGGCCAGAGTCCTTGTCTTTTCAGCTGAGGAAGGGGAGGGTCCAGGGAGACAGGAAGGGGCCCAGGAGAGCTGTTTTAGAACCGGTTTAGAACCCCTCTGGCTGCAGACCACCTGTGAATACCTGAAATGTGTGGTCCAAATTGTGATGCATTCTAAGTGTGAAATGCATATTGGGTTTCCAAGACAATACACTAAAAAAGCAAAATCTCTCATCAATATTTTACACTGATTACAAGTTGAAAAAATAATGATTTGGATATATTTGGATAAATAAAACCATTGTCAAAGTCCTAAGTTTATAAGGCTTGCATCCTGCTTCTACTGGGAAGTACTGGTCTAGAACAACACCCACACCTGGGACTTCCCACTTGCGGTCCTCTGCAGGGCACCAGACTCTTAACACATGGCTGTAATTTGATTTTAATTTTTTTTTCTTGAATAGACTAACATGATAACACAGAACAGANGTTTTTTAATATGTCAATTACCAAAACTATCAACAGTAAACAAACTGCATTTGTATCTTCTGGATAGATAGATAGATATAGATACACACACACACACATATATACACACACATGCACAAACACATAGATTTAGTTGGAATTATCAAGAACGGGAATAAGAAAAAGAACAATCTAATTTCATGATTTCTTCTTGAGTTTGAAAGGGAAGTGAAGATGATGGTCACTAAATTACAAAAACACATTTAGCCAGTTTTATGACCTCTTTAAAAAAATTATAGCAGGTTTGTGAAAATAATAATATTTTACTTTTAAGTGGGATATGTGTTAGTTCTATAAGTTCTAGTGTTACAGATAGTAGTTTTTAAAACTAAACATAGGTTGCTTCCCTGGTGACCCAGTGGTAAAGAATCTGTCTGCCAATTCAGGAAACATGGGTTCGATCCCTGAACAGGGAAGATCCCACATACCACAGAGCAACTAAGCCTGCATGCCATAACTATTGAGCCTGTACTCTAGAGCCTGGGAACCACAGCTACTGAAGCCCGCACGTCCTAGAGTCCATGCGCTGCAACAAAAGTAGCCCCACAATCAGAAGCCCACGAACTGCAGCTAGAGTAGTCCTCGCTCACCACAGCTAGAAAAAGCACACATAGCAACAAAGACCCAGCAAGGCTAGAATTAAATAAATTATTTNCTAGAGCCTGGGAACCACAGCTACTGAAGCCCGCACGTCCTAGAGTCCATGCGCTGCAACAAAAGTAGCCCCACAATCAGAAGCCCACGAACTGCAGCTAGAGTAGTCCTCGCTCACCACAGCTAGAAAAAGCACACATAGCAACAAAGACCCAGCAAGGCTAGAATTAAATAAATTATTTAAAAAAAAACCTAAATATAAAATATATTTCCAATTTTCATGCATGGCACTTCGTATCAAGATTAAACAAATTTTACTCAGACTTTCATTCTCTTATGAATTTTATGTTGTCTCTACTTTTAACAGCCAGACTGTAAAGTGTATACAGAAGTTTGCACCACAGAATACGATCAAATCTGTGCAAGTGACGCAAAAACCTACAGCAATGAATGTACTTTCCGCAATGAAAAGATCTAAGTACACAATAGTAAATATTTGGTCTTCCAAGGTATGAAGAAATCATCACAAAGTGATGGTAAACCTGTGTTGCTGATTGTACCAAGGCACTATATGTATGTGTATATATATATATACACATATATATATAATAGCTATAAGATCATTGTAAAATATTAAGGGCCACTTTTGTTTCTTTCCCTGCAGTTCTTGTTTCTGAAAGTAATTTTGTGTTTGAGCTATCGATAACTTTGATTGATATTGTACAAATGTGTAAACAATTAGTTTAACTTAATTATGAGTTACTAATGGCAAGAAGATCCAACCAGTCCATTCTGAAGGAGATCAACCCTGGGATTTCTTTGGAAGGAATGATGCTNCGGCTCTAGGAGCAAGCAGAGTCCAGTTGCTTTTGCAAGTGGAACACAGCCACTCTATCTTGTTCCATTTTCAAATCCTCCTTATTGAAAAGATTTTTGGAGTTTTTATGTTGAACATCCAAACTCTTTTCTGCGTGCATATTATCTACATTCCTCTACCACAGAAATAACTCCAATCTGTACAATCTATGGTAGAACTTACAGCATTGAGTGTAATTTTCTCAGTGATACTACACTGGGAGTTTAAAATATTCCTTTTTAAATAAAAATTTATGGCGTAGTAATTTTAGATTTACAGAGAAATTTCAAAGATAGTACCAAGTTTTTGTATCCTTTATCCAGTTTCTCCTAAGATTAACTCATCCAAACCTGGCACATGGATCAAAAGTAACAAATTAACTTTGGTTTATCAGTATTAACTAATCTACAGAATTTGTTTGGATTTCACCGGTTTTTCCATTAATATCCTTTTTAATTTTTTTTTAAAGTGTAATGCACTTTATTTCTTCCTTAAAACTCTAATTGTTTCCTCTCTTTCTTTATAGGAATGATGCCAATATTTATTTTCAACATTTTGGTGAATGTGAATATTGATAAAAAAGCTCATAATTTGGTTTTTATTGCAACTACATTTTGTGGTGCATTCTACAGGCAATTAGAGTCTTCTCAATCAGAGATGACCAGGTCAATTCTGTGAAACAAGAGCTATTCATAGAATATAGAGCATTCAAATTCTTCCCAAAATTAATTTTTTATGATTTCAGGATTTTCATTCTTTGTGTTCAATTTATTCAATGGTAGTTTGAAAAACTAATGTCACTTGCATGCTTGATAACATAAAAGCTAGTGTAATTTAAAATAAATATTTCACTCATTAAAATGTTAATAATGGTTATTAAAACATCCTTTCTTTCAATAAGGGGTTAGGATATGTGCATACATTTGGTAACTATAATCAAATATATTTTCAATATTTTCAAAGATGAAAATTTGAACTATTTCAAAATTACTTGGTATTTACCAAAAGTACAAACTGTTTGGCTCCTTTCTATCCTATTGAATCAAATTCTCCAAGAAAAAGGGACTAGGAAGTTGAATTCTAATAAGCACTTAAGTTAATGTTATGACCACAAATGTTAAACAATAAGAACCTTAATTAGTTAAATAATTAATTAGAACTTAAGTTCTATAATTGAATTAGTTGAAAAAAATCTCTTCAAGGATAGCATAGGATTTCTGAAGCATAGGATTTCTGAAAATTTTACATGTTATTTCCTTTCTTTCATAAATAAGCCAAAAGGTATTTGCTGCTGCTGCTGCTGCTGCTGAGTCACTTCAGTCACGTCTGACTCTGTGCAACCCCATAGATGGCAGCCCACCAGGCTTCTCCGTCCCTGGGATTCTCCAGGCAAGAACACTGGAGTGGGTTGCTATTTCTTTTTGCAATGCATGAAAGTGAAAAGGGAAAGTGAAGTTGCTCAGTCGTGGCCGACTCTTTGCCACCCTATGGACTGCAGCCCACCAGGCTCCCCCATCCATGGGATTTTCCAGGCGAGAATACTGGAGTGGGTTGCCATTGCCTTCTCCGAAAGTGATATTCAAATGCTAGATGGGACAGCTTTCCTCAACCTAGGCTATCCATTTCTAGTCTAAGTTAATTTAAGTCTGACGATGATTTTCCACTACTTTCCATCTCCCTCCCACTAACAAGAAGCAGACATGGACTAAGGGGCCCACTGCTCATTTAAAGCTTTATTATAGTAAAAGAAATGTAGACATAATGTTATCTTTAATATTTTTTGAGGGAACAGTGAAACTGCAACAGAGAGGGGACCCTTTCCTTCCTCATGACAGTTGTAAAAGAGTTCCAATTTCTCCATATTCTCAAACCAAATCACAATTTTATATTTAAAAAAAATTATATTTATCCCAGTAGGTNCTCCGTCCCTGGGATTCTCCAGGCAAGAACACTGGAGTGGGTTGCTATTTCTTTTTGCAATGCATGAAAGTGAAAAGGGAAAGTGAAGTTGCTCAGTCGTGGCCGACTCTTTGCCACCCTATGGACTGCAGCCCACCAGGCTCCCCCATCCATGGGATTTTCCAGGCGAGAATACTGGAGTGGGTTGCCATTGCCTTCTCCGAAAGTGATATTCAAATGCTAGATGGGACAGCTTTCCTCAACCTAGGCTATCCATTTCTAGTCTAAGTTAATTTAAGTCTGACGATGATTTTCCACTACTTTCCATCTCCCTCCCACTAACAAGAAGCAGACATGGACTAAGGGGCCCACTGCTCATTTAAAGCTTTATTATAGTAAAAGAAATGTAGACATAATGTTATCTTTAATATTTTTTGAGGGAACAGTGAAACTGCAACAGAGAGGGGACCCTTTCCTTCCTCATGACAGTTGTAAAAGAGTTCCAATTTCTCCATATTCTCAAACCAAATCACAATTTTATATTTAAAAAAAATTATATTTATCCCAGTAGGTGTGAATTAATATTCAGTTTGAGTTGGATTTACATGCCCTTATGATTAAAGTGTTTATTTTATTTTATTTTTTTTTAGAGCTTCCATTTTATTTTATTTTACTTTACAGTACTCTGTTGGTTTTGGCATACATTGATATGAATCTGCCACGGGTGTACACAAACTCCCAAACATGAACCCCCCTCCCACCTCCCGCCCTACATCATCCCTCCGGATCNGTTTTTTTTCAGTCACTTCTTTTTTTCCAAGATAAAAACTACACATTCTCTATAAAAGCAGTCAATAGCAAATGGGTTCCATCTAAATATCATAGATTTCTATGACATTTCAATAAATATTTAAATTCCACACAAATTTTTTCAGTGGATCTTTCCCTTTGTAAGCCAGGGAACAGCTACATCTACCTGTGGTAGGGATCGTATATCACTGTGGGAGAAAATGAGTCAATCTTATCTTCCAAAGAATTGTACCCCTCCCACATTCCCTCCATCCACCCACCAACTAGCCTAACCAGCTAACATTCAGATAAAAGCCCAAACTGAGGAATGTGTTCTGTCAGAATGGTCCAGGTGGACTCTGACTTATCAGTCTTGACAAGTTTGTATTCTGTGGGTCAGAAACATTTTTTGCCTCAAGTTGATCCCAAAGTTATAGAACTTAAGTGAAAGAAGAATTCAATTCAAGAAGACTACTTGTTTTTCTAGACTCAAAGCATACCATCTTCATTTTGCTTTGTTTTTTTGCTTAAAAATGAAAATAAAATGCATTCATGTGTAAAACTGTTACATTAAGATTAGATTAGAAATGACCTTTGGGATATTTGCAGTTATCAGTCAGAATCCATCAATAGTAAAATGTTTATATCTAAATAATGATGGAAAGTATAAGAAAGAATCATTCAGTCATTCGTCAGTTTTTAGTGCTATGGATACAGTGAACAAGTTCACATCATATTGGACTCATAGAAGTTACAGTCTAATGGTAGGATATATAGAATAATAGTCCAGAATAGGCAAAATGACATTTGTTTCAGGTTCAAAATGTCAGATGAAAAATCATCACAGAATATTGATGCAGAATGAAGGGACCAAACACACTAAAGGAGGACAAATTATCAGTTTATGGGTAGATTCTATTGGGAGTGACATAAAATCCCAAATAACAGTGGGTCAAAACAGTGAAAATTATTTCTTCACACATGTACAACGTCAGCAGGTAGGCCATCAGTGACTGGGATTGCCTTCATGATTCTCAAAGACTCAGCACTTTCCTTGAGTGGCCATCTTCAGCATACTGTCCAGGATGGTTACCTAAACTCAGTGTTTCAAAAAGCAGGAAAGGGTAACCACAGTCATATTTCCTCCATTTAGGGACAATTCCTCTTACTCTCAATGATCAGAACTTAACAGAGCCTCATCTGGATGCATAAGGAAGATGAAAAAATATTTCATTTATATAACAAAGTACAGAAAATACCAGCTCAAAATCAGGGGTCCTGAAACTAAGAAGGGAATAGACATTGACAAGCTACTGTCAGTCTTTGTCACCAGGAGGTCAGATAATGACAAGAGATGTGAGATATTCATTCCTCAGTCACCAACTGTGGGTTGTAGTTGTCCCTTTTGTGGGATACCCAGCATGTGCTGGAAGCATGTTAGTCTTCAAATTTGTTTCAGGTGGATATTGTAACAGAGTGGAGATTATTTATAAGTTTTTTCATAAGATAGAGTGGAGATTATTTATAAGTTTTTTCATAAGATACATATTGTAAATCAGAGGAAAAAATCTCAGGAAAATTTGTTTCATTCAAGACTGAATGTTCAGAAAATCTTTTACATTTGTTTATTGTGTGAGATTGTGCAAAAAGTTTAGTGAGTCAATGCTTCATAAACATACACAGACACACATAAATATAGAACTTTATGCGACCATTTTTCCTTGATCTATATATGTCATTTACTCCAAAATCTATCTCCTCTTCATTGTTCACTTCTTGACAAGCCTATTCCACTAGTCAGTATTTATCTTTGCCACAACTTCTTTTCTATAAATAGTTTGCTAGATTATAGTTAAATCTATACTTAAAATACAAACTTTCTGGGACTCTCTCCAAACTCAGGGGTTGTGATTACAGTTAAGAAATGATATTGTCACTTCCTTTTTCCTTCCCTGAAAATACTTTATCTCCTTAGCTCACTGCCATTCAGTGCTGTGAAATGTAATTTGAAAAGCAAGTTTAAATGGGACTTTCTAATTAGGCCACACATTTTTATTTTCCCAACCCTATGCCCAGGTTACCCTGGAGTTATATGCACCCAATTAAAGAACATTCAGTGTGAGATCTATATGCCTTTAAGTATGAATGGGTAACTCTCAATGATTGAGTCTGATCCAACTGCTCATTCAACTGAAATGAATTAAGTCTTCTAGGGCACCAGGGTACCATTTAGTAAATTACCTCATCCTGCACACTAAATTTGCCTCACATGGGTGAACAGCTTTCTTCCAGGGAATAGTTTTATCACCTCAGTTCTCCACTGGTCCAACTTTATTGATGCTAAAGGGTGATTCATATGACACAATATTTACCCACAGTCTCAAACAATAAGACTGTATAATGATCTGTTCCATTTAAGAGCACATGTGTCAGTATTCAAAGGGTAAATGAGAGAGCTGTTTTCTTTGAATTTTTTTATAAATCAAATATAAACCAAACTGCATCATTGTTCTCTAAACTCTGAAACTATAAAATTTGGTTATATATTCACTACTGTATAATAAAATGACTTGGCCCCTTAAAAGTATCAATAAACAGCATCTTTTTCTTTTGGTGTTAAAGCAGCAACATGTACACAAAATGAGCTTATTTAAATAGCAGTAAAATCGAATGTAATACTTTGAAAGCAGTGAGCTTTTTTCACTTGCAAATAAAAACATTCTCTAAATTTTAACTCAGTCCTGTTCTTCTCTTTGATAGTAACTCCAGACATTTATTGGTTCTTTTTTTTGAAAACTAACATCCAGAGCATAAAAAAATTTTTTGTGGTGCCATAATTTGTTAAATAATGCTTTGATAGTGGCTGGGTGCCCAAAGAGCCAATGCGGAAATAAAATGCACTCAGATTGCTTCCAAATGTTTTCCTCTCCACATATATCATGTTAGAAGCTGCAGTTTCTCACACGTTGTCACTATATCCAAGAAGCTATAATCATTCACCACCAGCAGCAGAATATTTTTGAAAACTACCCAAATTTACATCCAGGCCAGAATGTAATAAAAAGCATGTATGTTAAGTGAACCAGTAATCTAATGACATGAGAGTCTGAAATTGTCTTGGAACTAGCTCTGAAGAATACATTTATCGGGGTGTTTTTGACACTGAGCAACACCTGCCAGCTCTCTTTCTCTCACTTCTTCTCTGTACAAAATCCATGAATCTCCTTCAACAATTCTCACCAAACAAGATGTACTTGGATCCTCATTTTGAACTCAGTCTAATGGCCTACCACGGATAGCCAAATGGTAAACAGTTGTGAAAGTGGTAGCACAGTGAGGGGCTATTTCAATCAATCCCGACATACCCTGTTCATGTGGCTTAAGAGTAATAAAATTAGGCTTCTTTGAGTCTATTTCCATTTTCTCCCTTATTATCAGGAATGAATGTTAGATCAGACCTGAAAGTTAATATAGGCCTCAAAGGCATCAAACTTAAAAGGAATAGCATCAATAAAAATTAAAAGATACATTAAACTGGATAATGCCTGACTCTTTTCAAGCTCATTTCACATTGAAGATCTCCTTTGAAAATAGAGCCCAACACAGTTACTAATTTGTTCGGGCTGTAGTTGAACTTGTTTGTTTTTGAGACAGTTGGGCTCCCAGTGAATGAATGCGGAATCAGCCTGTTCCTTCAGAGAATGTCATCTCTAGCTCCATGCCTCACTCTTCTCTTGGACCTAAACAGTTCAGATTGCTCTGCCCCCAAGAGCTTCACTCTCTTTGCTCCTTCAATCATAAATGATAGGCCATATAGGCAAAACTGAAAGAGGTGAATGGTAGAACACATGTTCTACCCTTATCTGGCTGTTAGAGACATTCCATGTCATTCTGTGTGTCTGCCAGTAAAGAACATAGGAGCTAGTGAGGGTAGATTTACACATCACATTTTTATGACTCTAATGACATTCTGACTCACCTGCTAAACCAATTGCAACAAAGCCAACAATAACATTGTCATGAATAAGGAAGTTGAAGATATGCTTTGTAATAAGAGTTCCTGTTTTTTTTCAGTTATCATCACAAATGACTCTTTTATGCAATACGGGGTACCAGGTTCTGTTGAAAATATAAAAATAAGAAACTCTTTAAGAAATTTTGTATAAGACATGTCATGAATAGAAATACATAAACTGTAAGGAAAAAATGTGATAGTGTTATATGTGAGAGAAGGAAAAGAACCAAGAAAGGTGGGTAGGGAGATCTTCCTTGACCATCTGCTTTGTGCAAGGCTTTTCATAAGCTTCCTTGTACAACTGTCTTCATAACTGGCTATTACCTAAATGGGAGCTGAGCCTCAGGAGTTGAAGTGACTGCTGTGACACATGAGATTTGACACTGGATCCCTCTACTTCAACACTTGTGCCCTGTGGCTAACAGCCTTGCTACCTCCTGAGGGAGCACCAATGAGGGCAAGAATATTCCTGCAGTGACAAAAGGGAGATTCTCTCAAAAGATGTGGCACTTACGCAGGGCATGTAGAACAGCACAGGCAATAAACAAACCTGCAATGCAGGAAACCCAGGTTTACTCCCTTGGTCAGGAAGATGCCCTGGAAAAGGGCATTGGAACCCAGTCAAGTATTCCTGCCTGGAGAATTCCATGGTCAGAGGAGCCTGGTAGATTACATACAGTTCATGGGATCTCAAAGGGTAGATCACGACTGAGTGACTAACCCTTTCACTTTAGAATGGATTAGGCCATAATGGGCCTTGCTGACTTCATGCTAGCAGTGAGCAACACATTAAAGTAACAGTGGATATCCTAGTATATTTGAACTAAGAAGTAAAGGATTTTGAAGCCATTCTTTTATCTTGGGTTTTTGCTCAGCAGTAAGGAGATTTTGAGAAATTTTAAGCTGAAGAGTGCCAAGCCCTGAACTGGAATGACCCAGGGAGGTGTTCTCCTAAGTGTTTCTTTCTTCCATGTATGGTTGCAGGCAGTGACATGGACCGAAGTCCCACATGTTTACCTCAAGCAAAAAGTACCTTTCTAGAAAAGTGAATGTGTCTTTGCCACCACCATTGCCATTATGGTGCCATCCCAATTCGGATACCTTGTGATATCAGAATTGACATAAAATCATTTGGGACTTGAATAGTTTTCCTTTCTGTTGGCTTCTCTCAGTTATTTTCAAGACTAATTGTGTTCCTGGATTATTTCAAGAGCAATCCAATTTTCAGAACAATAATTAATAAACCAAATCATCCTGGCATGTATTCCACACCATATAGATGCCTAAATGAGTGTGATTCTGACCTGAAAAAGCCAACAAAACTTTGAAAGGAATTTAAATATCTTAGCCTTAATTGTGGAGAAGGAGGTGGCCACCCATTCCAGTATTCTTGCCGGGAAAATCCCATGGATGGAGGAGGCTGGTGGCCTGCAGTCCATGGGATTGCAAAGAGTCAGATATAACTGAGCGACTAAGCACGCAGCACAGCCATAACTGAGAAATGCCTGGTATGTATTAACACATTTTTTGTAGATAACATTGCCAAAGATGTTTTCATCAGTACCTGGCAGTGAAATTAAACTCATACTTTGTACTGGAGAAAGCAACAGTGTGATGTACCTGACACACACTAGAAGGATACACACTAGCCACAGGTGGCCAGTCTGATCTGTAGGCAGCCCTGGAAAATTACAAAAAGGCAGATGCTGCCTTTCTTGTGACCTCTTTATCAGATGTGCTAAAGGTGCAACCCTCCCTTTAGTAATGTGACATACACCCATAGTTCATAAGCATCAGATACATAGCACACTTTGTCTGTGAGCTAAACAGATCTAGCTTTTTATACACACCGATAAATGCTTCTTAGCATTCTTAACAGCTCTTTAGCTGACTCCTTGGCACCTGAAGTGTAAAAGCATTTTTTAAAGAATAAGGTACCATTTCACACCAGTCAGAATGGCTGCGATCCAAAAGTCTACAAGCAATAAATGCTAGAGAGGGTGTGGAGAAAAGGGAACCCTCTTACACTGTTGGTGGGAATGCAAACTAGTACAGCCACAAATAGAACTGCCTTATGACCCAGCAATCCCACTGCTGGGCATACACACTGAGGAAACCAGAATAGAAAGAGACACATGTACCCCAATGTTCATCGCAGCACTGTTTATAATAGCCAGGACATGGAAGCAACCTAGATGTCCATCAGCAGATGAATGGATAAGAAAACTGTGGTACGTATACACAATGGAATATTACTCAGNAGAATGGATGAGAAAGCTGTGGTAAGTATACACAATGGAATATTACTCAGCCATTAAAAAGAATACATTTGAATCAGTTCTAATGAGGTGGATGAAACTGGAGCCTATTATACAGAGTGAAGTAAGCCAGAAAGAAAAACACCAATACAGTATACTGACACATATATATGGAATTTAGAAAGAAGGTAATGATAACACTGTATGCGAGACAGCAAAAGAGACACAGATGTATTGAATAGTCTTTTGGACTCTGTGGGAGAGGGCAAGGGTGGGATGATAGGGGAGAATGGCATTAAAACATGTAAAATATCATATGTGAAACGAATTGCCAGTCCAGGTTTGATGCATGATACAGGGTGCTTGGAGCTGGTGCACTGGGATGACCCAGAGGGATGGGATGGGAAGGGAGGTGGGAGGGGGGTTCAGGATGGGGAACACACGTACACTCATGGTGGATTCAAGTCAATGTATGGCAAAACCAATCCAATATTGTAAAGTAAAATAAACAAGTTAATTTAAAATATTCTGCATCAATTGTTCAGCATTCAGCCTTCTTTATGGTCCAATTCTCACAACCATACATGACTACTGGAAAAACCATTGCTTTGACTATAAAGACCTTTCTTAGCAAAATGATGCCTCTGCTTTTTAATACGTTATCTAGGTTTGTCATAGCTTTTCTTCCAAGGAGTGAGCATCTTTTAATTTTATGCAGCTCAGAAATAGTCCTCCATAAATACAGTTGACTAGTTTTTGCAAAAGAAGCAAAGGCAATGCAATGGGTCAAAGATAGTTATCTCAACAAACAGTGCTGGAACAACTGGACATCTACATGCAAAAACATTAATCTAGACACAGACCTTAAGTGAAGTCACTCAATTGTGTCCGACTCTTTGCGACCCGTGGACTGTAGCCCACCAAGCTCCTCCATCCATGGGATTCTCCAGGCAAGAATACTGGAGTGGGTTGCCATTTCCTTCTCCAGGGGATCTTCCCAACCCAGGGATCAAACCCAGGTCTCCCACATTGCAGGCAGATGCTTTAACTTCTGTGCCACCAGGCAAGCCACAGACCTTATAACTGTCTAAAAAATNCTCCATCCATGGGATTCTCCAGGCAAGAATACTGGAGTGGGTTGCCATTTCCTTCTCCAGGGGATCTTCCCAACCCAGGGATCAAACCCAGGTCTCCCACATTGCAGGCAGATGCTTTAACTTCTGTGCCACCAGGCAAGCCACAGACCTTATAACTGTCTAAAAAATGAACTAAAAATGGATCACAGATCTAAGTGTAAAAGGTAAAACTGTAAAATTTCTAAAAGATAACATAGGAAAAAACCTAAATGATCCTGGGTATGGTGATGGCTTTGTAGATAAAATCTCAAAGGCTTGACCCATGAAAGAAATAAAGAACAAAATGGGCTTCATTAAAATTAAAAATTCAGTTCTGTGAATGATATCAAGATAATGAGACACAAGCCACAGACTTGGAGAAAGATTTGCCAAAGATCCATCTGATAAAGGACTGTTATCCAATACATACAAAGAACATTTAAATCTCAATAAGAAAGCAAACAGCCCTAAAATGGTCACACTGCTCAAAAAATCTACAGTTAATGTGATCTTTTCCACAGAACTAGCACAAATCACCCAAAACTTTATATGGAACCACAAAAGAAAGAGAATTGCCAAAGTAATTCTGAGGAAAAATACTAAAGATGGAAGCATAACCCTCCTGGACTTCAGACTACTACAAAGTTAGAGTAATGAAAACAGCATGGTATTGGCACAAATACAGACAAGTAGATCAATGGAACAGACTGGAGAACTCAGAATTAAATTCATACAGTTCAGTTCAGTCGCTCAGTCGTGTCCGACTATTTGCAACCCCATGAATTGCAACACGCCAGGCCTCCCTGTCCATCAACAACTCTCAGAGATTACTCAAACTCATGTCCATTGAGTAGGTGATGCCATCCAGCCATCTCATCCTCTGGCGTCCCCTTCTCTTCCTGCCCCCAATCCCTCCCAGCATCAGGGTCTTTTCCAGTGAGTTAACACTTCACATGAGGTGGCCAGAGTATTGGAGTTTCAGCTTTAGCATCAGTCCTTCTGATGAACACCCATG
>SJYX01010168.1:896025-919046 GCA_006410675.1 Oreotragus oreotragus | reverse complement strand
ATCTGGTGATGTCCATGTGTAGCGTCTTCTCTTGTGTTGTTGGAAGAGGGTGTTTGCTATCACCAGTGCATTCTCTTGGCAAAACTCTATTAGTCTTTGCCCTGCTTCATTCAGTACTCTAAAGCCAAATTTGCCTGTTACTCCAGGTGTTTCTTGACTTCCTACTTTTGCATTCCAGTCCCCTAGAATGAAAAGGACATCTTTTTTGGGTGTTAGTTCTAAAAGGTCTTGTAGGTCTTCATAGAACCATTCAACCTCAGCTTCTTCAGTGTTATGGGTTGGGGGTAGGCTTGGATTACTGTGATATTGAATGGGTTGCCTTGGAAACAAACAGAGATCATTCTGTCACTTTTTAGATTACATCCAAGTACTGCATTTTGGACTCTTTTGTTGACCATGATGGATACTCCATTTCTTCTGAGGGATTCCTGCCTGCAGTAGTAGATATAATGGTCACCTGAGTTAAATTCAACCATTCCACTCCATTTTAGTTTGCTGATTCCTAGAATGTCTATGTTCACTCTTGCCATCTCTTGTTTGACCACTTCCAATTTGCCTTGATTCACGGACTTAACATTCCAGGTTCCTCCACAATATTGCTCTTTATAACATCAGACCTTGCTTCTATCACCAGTCACATCCACAACTGGGTATTGTTTTGCTTTGGCTCCATCCCTTCATTCTTTCTGGAATTGTTTCTCCACTGATCTCCAGTAGCATATTGGGCACCTACTGACCTGAGGAGTTCCTCTTTCAGTGTCCTATCATTTTGCCTTTTCATACTGTTCATGGGGTTCTCAAGGCAAGAATACTGAAGTGGTTTGCATGCCCTTCTCCAGTGGGCCACATTCTGTCAGATTCATACATCTACAGTCAATCAATCTATGGCAAAAGAGGCAAAGATAGACAATAAAAAGAAGATAGTCTCTTCCCCAGTTGATGCTAAGAAAGCAGGATGGCCATATATCAATCAATAAAATTAGAATACTCCCTCATGTCAAATGAAAAAATAAACACAAAATGTTTTAAAGACTAAATCTAGGACGTGGAACTATAAAGTTCTTAGAAAAGAGCATAGGCAGAACATTCTATGACATAAATCATAGCAAAATCCATACACCCACAAAATGAGAGAAAATATTTGTAAATTATGCAACCAATAAGGGTTTACTTACCAAAATATACAAACAGTGTCTATAACTCATTATCAAAAAAACAAACAACTTAATCAAAAATGGGCATAAGACCTGAATAAACATCTCTGCAAAGCAGATATATAGATGGGTAACAGGCATATGAAAAAAATGCTCCAAGTCACTAATTATTAGAGATAAGCAATTCATAGCCACTGGTATCATATCATACTGGTCAGAATGACTTTTGTCAAAAAACCTGAAAATAATAAATGCTGAAAAGAGGGTGGAGAGAAGGAATACTCCTGTGCTATTGATGGCAGTGTAAGCAGGCTGTATGGAAAACAGTATGGAGGTTCCTTAAAAAACTAAAAATAAAACTACCATATGATCCACAAATCCCACTCTTGGGCATAAATCTGGAAAACATGAAAATTCTAAGTTGAAAAGATACACGCAACTCAATGTTCATAGCAGTACTGTTATAGAGCCAAGACATGGAAACAACTAAGGATCCATCAACAAATGAATGGATATAGAAGATTTTACACATGTAAGGTAAAGCGTCTGTCTATACCTGGGAGACCTGGGTTCGATCCCTGGGTCAGGAAGATCTGCTGGAGAAGGAAATGGCAATCCACTCCAGTATTATTGCCTGGAAAATTCTATGGACAGAGGATCTTGGTAGGCTACAGTCCATGGGGTCGCAAAGGGTCGGACATGACTGAGGTACTTCACTTTCATACAGGTATATGAACAATAGAATACTATTCAGCTATAAAACCCCTTTAAGGATCACTGCCTTGTCGTGCTGAAGGGGTTTGCATAACTCAATGAAGCTATGAGCCATGCCATATAGGGCCACCCAAGATAGACTGGTCAGAGCAGAGAGTTCTGACAAAATGTGATCCCCTGGAGGAAGGAATGGCAAAACACCCGAGTATGCTTGCCCTGAGAACCTCATGGATTGTACAAAAGGACAAAAAGATATGACACTGAAAGAAGAGTCTCCCAGGTCTGAAGATGTCCAATATGCTACTGGGGAAGAGCAGAGGAGAACTACTAATAGCCCCAGAAAGAGNAAACACCCGAGTATGCTTGCCCTGAGAACCTCATGGATTGTACAAAAGGACAAAAAGATATGACACTGAAAGAAGAGTCTCCCAGGTCTGAAGATGTCCAATATGCTACTGGGGAAGAGCAGAGGAGAACTACTAATAGCCCCAGAAAGAGTGAAGCAGCTGGGCCAAAGCAAAAATGACACTCAGTTGTGGATGTGTCTGGTGATGAAAATAAAATCTGCTGCTTCAAATAACAGTACTGTATAGGAACCTGAAATGTTAGGTCCATGAATAAACATAAATTGGACATGGTCAAGCAGGAGACAGTAAGAATAAACATCAACATCTTAGAAATCACTGAACTAAAATGGACAGGAATGGGCAAATTTAATTCAGGTGACCATTAAATCTACTGCCATGGGCAAGAATCCAATAAAAGAAATGGAGTAGCCCTCATAATCAACAGAGGCCAAAATGCAGTACTTGGGTGCAATCTCAAAAACCACAGAACGATCTTGGTTCATTTTCAAGGCAAGCCATTCAACCTCACAGTAATCCACATAATCAGGTAATCTCTACCACCGAGGCCAAAGAAGCTGAAGTTGATCAGTTCTATGAAGACCTAGAAGACCTCCTAGAACTAACACCAAAAAAAGGTGTTCTATTCATCACTAGGGATTGGAATGCAAAAGTAGGAAGTCAAGAGATAACCTGGAGTAACAGGCAAGTTTGCCCTTGGATAACAAAATGAAGCAAGCAAAGGTTAACTGAATTCTGCCAAGAGAATGCATTGGTCATACCAAACCAAACACACTTTCAAAACAACACGAAACATGACTTTACACATGGACATCACCAAATGGCCAATACCAAAATCAAACTGATTACATTCTTTGTAGCTGAAGATAGAGAAGCTGTATACAGTCAGCAAAAACAAGACCTGGAGCTGACTATAGCTCAGATCATCAACTTCTCACAGCAAAATTCAGGCTTAAACTAAAAAAAAAAAAAAAGAAGAAAGTGGGAAAACCACTAGGCCAGCCAGGTACAACTTAAATCAAACCCCCTATGAATATACAGTGGAGGTAAAAAATAGATTCAAGGAATTAAAACTTGTAAACAGTGTGCCTGAAGAACTACAGAGAGAGGTCCATAATATTGTATAGAAGGCAGCGAACAAAATCATCTCAAAGAAAAAGAAAAACAAGAAGGCAGAGTGGTTATCTGAGGAAGCCTTTCAAATAGCAAAAAAAGAAGAAAAGTGGAAAGCAAGGGAGAAAGGGAAAGGTATATTCAACTAAACTCAGATTTCCAAAGAACAGCACAGAGAGACAAGAAGGCCTTCTTCAGTGAACAGTGTATGAAACTAGAAAGAAAAAACAGAAGGGGAAAGACTAGAGATCTCTTCAGGAAAACTGGAAACATCGAGGCAACATTTTGCCCAAAGATAGGCACAATAAAGGACAAAAACGTTAGAGATCTAGTAGATGCTGAAGGAATCAAGAAGAGAGGGAAAGAATACACAGAAGAACTGTACAAAAAAGATCCAAATGAACTGGATTACTATGATGGTGTGGTCAGCCACTCAGAGCCAGACATTCTGGAGTGCGAAGTCAAGTGGGCCTTAGGAAGCACTGCTGTTAATAAAGCTGTGAAATCCAGTAGAACTATTGGATGCGATGAAATTCCAGCAGAACTAGTCAAAACCCTAAAGGATGAGGCCATCAACATGTCGCATTCAATGCGTCAGCAAATCTGGAAGACTCAGCAATGACCACAGGGCTAGCAAAGGTCAGTCCTCATCCCAATTCCCAAGAAGGGCAGTACTAAAGACTGTGCTAACCATCAGATAATTATACTCCTCCCATGCTAGTAAGGTCATGCTTAAAATCTTGTGTACTAGGTTTCAGCATTATGTGAACCAAGAATTTCCAGATGGCCAAGCTGGGTTTAGAAAAAGGAAGAGGAACCAGAGATAAAATTGCCAACATTCACTGGATTACTGAGAAAGCTAGGGAATTCAAGAAAAACATCTACCTCTGCTCTATCAACTATGCTAAAGTCTTTGACTGTGTGGATACTTAACTGTGGAAAGCTCTTAAAGAGATGGGGATACCAAACTATCTTACCTGACTCCTGAGAAACCTTTATGTGGGTCAAGAAGCAACACTCAGAACCCTGTATGGAACAAGTGATTGTTTTAAGATTGAGAAAAAAAGTATAACAGTGCTGTCTGCTGTTACCTTGTTTGTTTAATCTATAGGCTGAGCACATCATAAGAAATGCCCGCTGGGTGAGTTACAAACTGGAATCAAGATAGGCAGGAGAAACATCAACAACCTCAGATATGTGGATGATATCACTCTAATGGCAGAAAGCAAAGAGAAACTAAAAGCCTTTTGATGAGGGTGACAGATACCAAGGGAACATTTTATGCAAAGAAGGGCTCAATAAAGGAAAGAAATGGTAGGGACCTAACAGAAGCAGAAGATATTAAGAAGAGGTGGCAAGAATATACAGAACAACTATACAAGAAAGACCTTCACAACCCAGATAATCACGATGGTGTGATCACTCACCTAGAGCCAGACATCCTGGAATGTGAAATCAAGTGGGCCTTAGGAAATATCACTATGAACAAAGCTAGTGGAGGTGATAGAATTCCAGTTGAGCTATTTCAAATCCTGAAAGATGATGCTGTGAAAGTGCTACACTCAATATGCCAGCAAATTTGGAAAACTCAGCAGTGGCCACAGGACTGGAAAAGGTCAGTTTTCATTCTAATCCCAAAGAAAGGCAATGGCAAAGAATGCTCAAACTACTGCACAATTGCACTCATTTCACACGCTAGTAAAGTGATGCTCAAAATTCTCCAAGCCAGACTTCAGCAATACGTGACCCATGAACTTCCAGATGTTCAAGCTGGTTTTAGAAAGGCAGAGGAACCAGAGATCAAATTGCCAACATCCGCTGGATCATGGAAAAGGCAAGAGAGTTCCAGAAAAACATCTATTTCTGCTTTATTGACTATGCCAAAGCCTTTGACTGTGTGGATCACAATAAACTGTGGAAAATTCTGAAAGACATGGGAATACCAGACCACCTGACCTGCCTCTTAAGAAATCTGTATGCAGATCAGGAAGCACAGTTAGAACTGGACATGGAACAATAGACTGGTTCCAAATAGGAAAAGGAGTATGTCAAGGCTATATATTGTCACCCTGCTTACTTAACTTCTATGCAGAGTACATCATGAGAAATGCTGGACTGGAAGAAACACAAGCTGAAATCTGCCTGGAGAAATATCATTAACCTCAGATATGCAGATGATACCACCCTTATGGCAGAAAGTGAAGAAGAACTAAAGAACTTCTTGATGAAAGTGAAAGGGGAGAGTGAAAAATTTGGCTAAAGTTCAACATTCAGAAAACTAAGATCATGGCACTTGGCCCCATCACTTCATGGCAAATAGATGGGGAAACAGTGGAAACAGTGCTTGACTATCTTTCTGGGCTCCAAAATCACTGCAGATGTTGATTGTAGCCATGATATTAAAAGTCACTTACTTCTTGGAAGGAAAGTTATGACCAACCTAGACAGCATATTCAAAAGCAGAGACATTACTTTGCCAACAAAGGTCCATCTAGTCAAGGCTATGGTTTTTCCAGTGGTCATGTATGGATGTGAGAGTTGGGCTATAAAGAAAGCTGAGCACAGAAGAATTGATGTTTTTGAACTATGGTGTTGGAGAAGACTCTTGAGAGTCCCTTGGACTGCAAGGAGATCCAACCAGTCCATCCTAAAGGAGATCAGTCCTGGGTGTTCATTGGTAGGACTGATTTTGAAGCTGAAACTCCAATACTTCGGCCACCTGATGGGAAGAGCTGACTCATTTGAAAAGACCCTGATGGTGGCAAAGATTGAGGGCAGGAGAAGAAGGGGACAACAGAGGATAAGATTTTTGGATGGCATCACCAACTCAATTGACATGGGTTTCGGTGGACTCCGGGAGTTGGTGATGGACAGGGAGGACTGGTGTGCTGCGGTTCATGGGGTCGCAAAGAATTGGACAGGATTGAGCAAATGAACTGAACTGAACTGAACTGATGAGGGTGAAGGAACAGAGTGAAAGAGCTGGCTTAAAATGAACATTAAAAAAACTAAGATCATGGCATCCAGCCCCGTTACATCATGGCAAACAGAGGTGGGGGAATGGTAGAAGTAGTAACATAGTTCCTCTTCTTGCGCTCTAAAATCACTGCGAATGGCCACTGCAGCCTTGAAATCAGAAGACATCTGCATCTTGGAAGGAAAGCTATAATAAACCTAGACAATGTGCTGAAAAGCAGAGAGATTACTCTGCCAACAAAGGTCCTTACAGACAAGGCTATGGTTTTCCCATTGGTCACATATGGTTGTGAGAGCTGGACCATAAAGAAGGGAGAGCATTGAAGAATTGATGGCTTCAAACTGTGGTGCTGGAGAAAACTCCTGAGAGTCTCTTGGACAGCAAGGAGAACAAACTAGTCAATCTTAAGGGAAATCAACTCTGAATACTTGTCAGAAGGACTGATACTGAAGCTGAAGCACCAATATTTTGGTAATCTGATGGATGTGAACAGCTAACTCACTGGAAAAGTCCCTGATGCTGGGAAAGATTGAAGACAGATGGAAAAGAAGGCATCAGAGGATGAGGTGGCTGGAAGGCATCACCGATGTAAAGGACATAAACTTGAGCAAACTTCGGGAGATGACGAGGGACAGAGAGGCCCGGCATGCCGCAGTTCATGGGTTGCAAGAGTTGGACACGACTGGGCAACTGAACAACAACAACAGCCATAAAGAATAAAATACTGCCACTGTCAGCAACATGGAGGGACCCAGGTGTTACCAGACTAAGTCCGATGGAGAAATACAACTATTGTATGACATCATTTAAATATGCAACCTAAAAAATTAGGTAAAGAAATTCATTTACAATACACAAACAGATTTACAGGTACAGAAATTAAATATAAGGTTATCAAAGGGGAGAGGAGTAGGGAGGAAAAATTAGGAGTATGGGGTTAATAGACGTATACTACGGTAAAGCGTATGTCTACAATGTGGGAGACCCGGGTTCAGTCCCTGGGTTGGGAAGACTGCCTGGAGAAGGAAATGGCAATCCACTCCAGTACTATTGCCTGGAAAATCCCATGGACAGAGGAGCCTNAGGGAGGAAAAATTAGGAGTATGGGGTTAATAGACGTATACTACGGTAAAGCGTATGTCTACAATGTGGGAGACCCGGGTTCAGTCCCTGGGTTGGGAAGACTGCCTGGAGAAGGAAATGGCAATCCACTCCAGTACTATTGCCTGGAAAATCCCATGGACAGAGGAGCCTGGTAGGCTACAGTCTGCGGGGTCGCAAAGAGTCGGACACGACTGAGCTACTTCACTTCACTTCAGTTCACCATAAGCAATAAGAATTTAGTCTATAATACACAGAACTATATTAAATATCTTAAAATAACCTATAATGGAAATAAACTGATATATATATATATATCAGAATCACTTTGCTGTATACCTGAAACTAACACAATAGTGTAAATCAACTACTTCCCCTAAAAACTAAAAATCAAACAACCAGATTAAAAAATGAGCCAAAGACCTTAACGAACACCTCACCAAAGAAGAGATATGGGTAGCAAATAACCACGTGAAAAGATACTTCAAGTCATGCATGTCATCAGAGAAATTCAAATAAAAAAACAATGAGATACCATTACATTTCTAACACAATGGCTACAATCTAGAACGTTGAGAACAACAAATGTTGGCCAGATGTGGAGCATTTTGAAATGCTCCAAAATGCTACAACTATTTTGGAAGACGATAATTATAGTTTCTTACAAAACTCAATTCAGGGGATCTGGGGCGCAGGCTCAGTACTTGTGGCACACAAGCTCAACAGCCTCCTGGCATGTGGAATCTTCCCAGAGTAGGGCTCAAACCAATGTCCCCTGCACTGGCAGGCGGACTCTTAACCACTGGACCACCAGGGAAATCCTAGTAATTTCTAACATTTTCATTCTATAAGATTTTCATTTCCTTGCTTACTTTTTCATTCATGAAGCTACACCAAATAATTTAGCTACCTAACATTATCTTCACTAATTAAAAATACTTGTAGCCTGCCATGATTCACAGACCGTATCTCCTGCTCTTAATCTTAGCTGACAAATACGGATCAAAGGAATATAAAGAGCTTCTCCACAACTCCACCTCTAGACTTTAGCTTGCTGCTGCTACTGCTGCTAAGTTGCTCCAGTCGTGTCCGACTCTGTGTGACCCCACAGATGGCAGCCCACCAGGCTCTGCCGTCCCTGGGATTCTCCAGGCAAGAACACTGGAGTGGCTTGCCATTTCCTTCTTCAATGCATGAAAGTGAAAAGTGAAGGTGAAGTCGCTGTCGTGTCCGACCCTTAGCGACCCCATGGACTGCAGCCTACCAGGCTCCTCCGTCCATGGGAGTTTCCAGGCAAGAGTACTGGAGTGGATTGCCATTGCCTTCTCTAGACTTTAGCTTTACTCTTCTCTAAAATGTCCTACCCCAGAAGGACTACTTTCCCGCAGGCATCCCTGATGGTGTCTGTGTACAGAATTCCAAGAGGAAGTACAACATACAATATTCGTTTTACTATTGTAAAGGAATATTTTCTGTACTGTTATATGTGAGCTCTTCAACTAAATTAGCATGAACGTAATCTCAAAGTTTCTTTCTAAATATCCTAGATTTCTTCCCTGCAAAAAGTAGCAGGCAGGATTAGGGTGACAAATGACCTTCCAACATACAACTTAAGCACAGAGAGTTTAAATGTTTTATCCCCATTTATCACAAACATATAAGATAGATACTCTAACTCTTAGAATATCTCGAAGTATCTCAAAAATATCCCCAAGCATCTATGATGTAAAATCAAATTTTTACCATAATTTAAGGCATTGCTTCATTCAGTCTCAGCTTCACTCCCCACCTTTCACTCTCTCCTGCTCCAAAAAGTAAGTTTCAGACATCTAATGCACAGCGTAGTGATTACAGTCAACAGTACTCTGTTATAAACTTCACTGCTCTTATTACAAAGAAAAAAAAAGAATTACCTGATAGATGTGTTAGGAACACCATAGCAGTGATCATAAGGAAATATATAAATGATCAAATCAACACATTGTACACCCTAAATATGTGTCATGTTGTATGTCAATTATCTCCATTAAAAACAAACACAAATCCATATATTTGCACATTCTCCTCAAGACAAGCTTCCCCCAAACCTGGCTACACGTGAAACTCCTCTGGGAGCTTTTACACTGTTCTACTTCACAGGCCTACTCCGCTAACAATTGATTCACAGGCCTACTCCGCTAACAATTGATTCACAATTCTGATTACCAGAAGGTGAATGCATTATTTTCACCATTTCCCAGGTAACTGTAATATGCCAACAGTTTTGAAAACATTTGAGAGCTTATGCCTTTAATTATCTAATTACCATTCCCAGACTCTTCTCTTTCCTGCTTGATTCTCTTTACTTTGTTCAACTCATGTGCTTGGAAAGCTTTCGCCTCTCTTCTCTATCTTAGGATCTCTAACCCATATTTCTGGGTACATGAGATCAAGTTGTCCCCAAGCCTCCTACTGAAGGAAGATTAATGGAGGGTTACTTGTGAAGCATCTCTCCTGACCTATTTTACAGCTTCCAGTGAGGACACAGAATAGCTCTGTGTCTTATTGTCCTGGGCCATCAATCTTACCCCATCAAACTCTTCACCAGCGGAACAATAAAACAGACTGAGCTGGAAGGAGATGGCTGAGGAGGCAGGTGAGCAAGACAGCCACAGTCTTCAGAGCCGCTGATATCACTTCCCATTATCTCATTTTTACAGCTTCCAGTGAGGACACAGAATAGCTCTGTGTCTTATTGTCCTGGGCCATCAATCTTACCCCATCAAACTCTTCACCAGCGGAACAATAAAACAGACTGAGCTGGAAGGAGATGGCTGAGGAGGCAGGTGAGCAAGACAGCCACAGTCTTCAGAGCCGCTGATATCACTTCCCATTATCTCACTGTCAGGTAGGTCAGGTGGGGAATCTAGGAAGGTGTGGGTATCCTGGCATGTACCACTCCCAGGAGGACTGCTCCAGGTTAGTCTTTCCAGAAATAACTCTTTCTATTTCCTGAGGAAAATAACTGAGACCCAAACGTGCATTGGTACTACAGGCAACCAGGCTGGTTGACAGAAAAGCTGAGAGAGTAATCAGTTCTTTCCATTTTGTCAACAGTGTTATTTTCCTGGGCTCTCTTAAATGTCTCTGGGTAAGCCTTCCAACAATGACATCATGTTTTATTGAATCATAGGGTTGTGGGAAAGCAAAAGGAACAGCCATCTAGGTGGGAGCAATGTCTTTAGTAGAAATTGGCTTAAGATTCTATCTAAAGTGGCATGCACAACTGTTACAGATACTATACTCCTAAAGGTATCTTCCACAGACTTGATAACATCATGTCCTTCTCATCATGGATCAACATTATTTTCATCATTGGCTTGGCATTTCATCTTTATTCTGGTGAGTATATTTTTCACTTCTGGATGAAGCAGTTCAAGCATCATAGAAGATGCAGGAAACAACTACTATTACACAGGAATGGAGGAACTTGCTATGCTGGGTATGTAATACTTAAACTGGCAAATGAAATGAGACATGTCACAAATATCTTTTTAAAAATTGCATCAGTAGATTGGTTTCTCATTTCCCACTTTAGAAAGGTGGAGACAGAAGGGATGGTTAGAATAAGCAATAGAATTTAGGTGTTTGATAATTTATGACTAAAGATATTTATCTAATTTTCCCCCTTTTTGGAGGTCAGGTTTCTAAATGCAGAGTGTGGGGGGGTAATACTGTCCTCTAGATCCAAAATTCCTAGACAATCCAGTTCATTGTTTGCCAGCTCTGAGTGCACTAAAGTCAAGATTTTGTTGTAAGGAGAGAACTAATTGATCCCTCTGCTGACAACTTATCTTCCTTTAAACAGAGGCAGCCCATCAATTTCAAAGTAGAGTAACTGTGAGGTATGAAAGCTGTCCACAAAACTCGAGCTAAGTGTGAAAGAATTAAGTAGTAATTAACTTATTCATATTAAGTGACTTCATACAGGCATATTAGGGACTCCCCTATAGCTCAGATGATAAAGAATCTGCCTGTAATGCAGAAGACCTGGATTCGATCCCGGGGTCAGGAAGATCCCCTGGAGAAGGAAATGGCAATCCACTCCAGTATTCTTGCCTGGAGAATCCCATGGACAGAGGAGCCTGATGGACTGCAGTCCATGTGGTCACAGAGAGCTGGACACAACTAAGTGACTAACACACACACACACCCCAAGCTGTTTTCTCTGACAACGTGTCATGACAAATATGAAAAAAAAAATAGTATCTCAAAAAGATTAAACTGTACTTAGTCATTTTTCACTGGAGAAGGCAATGGCACTCCACTCCAGTACTCTTGCCTGGAAAGAGCAAGAGTACTGGTAGGCTGCGGTCCATGGGGTCTCGAAGAATCGGACACGACTGAGTGACTTCACTTTCACTTTTTACTTTCATGCATTGGAGAAGGAAATGGCGACCCACTCCAGTGTTCTTGTCTGGAGAATCCCAGGGACAGCGGAGCCTGGTGAGCTGCCATCTATGGGGTCGCGCAGAGTCAGACACAACTGGAGTGACAGTTGCAGCAGCAGCAGTCATTTTTCACAGATTAAGATGAATTTAGAATTCTGTTTCTAGATTTCAAGTTATTTTGTGAAATTATTTTTTGATACTGCCACAGAAGTCTCACCTCATTATGTGAGACATAGTATTTTGCTAGTAAAAGATGTGGGTGTGTGCTTAGTCACTCAGTCATGCCTGACTCTTTGCAGCCCCATGGTCCATGGGGATTGTCCAGGCAAGAATACTGGAGTGAGTTGCCATGCCCTCCTCCAGGGGATCTTCCCAACCCAGGGATTTAACTCAGGTCTCCTGCATTGCAGGCAGATTCTTTACTGTCTGAGCTACCAGGGAAGGCCAAAAGATGTGGGTACTTCCCATTAAAGATACTGTTTTCCCTCTTCTTCTTCTTAATTTTTCTCTTGTCTATTGGTTCCAGAAACTGCTTTTGCACCTTCCGGAGAAACTCACAAAAGGGCAAGTTCACAGCAATTAATTTGGGAAATGAAAAAAAAATTTACGTGTAAAATTTTAATAGCAAATTTCACCAAAAAAGTGTACAACATACTCCTTCAAAAAGTAACAAGCTGTTATTATTCCACCAAGTTCAAGAAATAGTATCTTGCCAGTCACACAAAACTGTTTACCTTTTCATACAAAGTAAAATTATCACATTATTCAAAATTATTGGGAATAAACCATATTATACACAGACATCTGAAAAGTGGTTTTAAGATAGAATTGATAATCCTAGCAAACAAGAAGATCAAAAAAAATTTTTTCTACTTCAGTTCAGTTCAGTCGCTCACTCATATCTGACTCTTTGTGACCCCATGAATCGCAGCACACCAGGCTTCCCTGTCCATCACCAACTCCTGGAGCCCACCCAAACCTATGTCCATCAAGTCGGTGATGCCATCCAGCCATCTCATCCTCTGTCGTCCCCTTCTCTGCCTGCCCCCAATCCTTCCCAGCATCAGGGTCTTTTCCAATGAGTCAACTCTTTGCATGAGGTGCCCAAAATATTGGAGTGTCAACTTCAGCATCAGTCCTTCCAATGAACACCCAGGACTGATCTCTTTTAGGATGGACTGGTTGGATCTCCTTGCAGTCCAAGGGACTCTCAAGAGTCTTCTCCAACACCATAGTTCAAAAGCATCAATTCTTCAGCTCTCAGCTTTCTTCAGATCCCAAAATATTGGAGTGTCAACTTCAGCATCAGTCCTTCCAATGAACACCCAGGACTGATCTCTTTTAGGATGGACTGGTTGGATCTCCTTGCAGTCCAAGGGACTCTCAAGAGTCTTCTCCAACACCATAGTTCAAAAGCATCAATTCTTCAGCTCTCAGCTTTCTTCAGAGTCCAACTCTCACATCCATACATGACTACTGGAAAAACCATAGCCTTGACTAGACAGACATTTGTTGACAAAGTAATGTCTCTGCTTCTTTAATATGCTATCTAGGTTGGTCATAACTTTCCTTCCAAAGAGTAAGCATCTTTTAATTTTCTACTTAGAGGAATATAAACTAATTTTTACATTGTCACAGGGTCAAATATATAGAGTTGAAGAAAATCAACTATACTTCTAAAGATCTAAAAAAATTAAGGTGTTTAAGACATTCAGAAAGCAGATCATGCAAGAAATCATACATTATTGTTTATTTATGTGTATTACCTACAGAGCCATTACTCACCAAATTATATATATATGTATATGGCTAAATATACATAAACACTCATATATATGAATATATACATATATGGTGATAATTTAAACTATCGGATTATACAGNGTTTATTTATGTGTATTACCTACAGAGCCATTACTCACCAAATTATATATATATGTATATGGCTAAATATACATATATAAACACTCATATATATGAATATATACATATATGGTGATAATTTAAACTATCGGATTATACAGTAGTAAAACTATTGAGAAAAAGGAGACTCGTAACACATTCACTCTTATAATTTTTTGTGGTATGAGATAATGGGGAAAATCTCATACAAGTATGAGGTGAAATAGAGGCTTAGTGATTAAATTATAAAATGAGTTTATTCAGCTATTTGTATGTTTTTAAAACATAACGCAGGGGTAGTAAAAATACATCAATATATATATATTTATATCTAATCAGACTGTTGATACTTGACATTTATTTTTAGTCTCAATGTAGAAAATATTTATTGGATTTTGATGCATATCATGTTGTATTAAGAGTAAAGAATATTTGATTCAAAAAATTCATCATCTGAAAAATTTTATCTTGTCTGTTTATGTTCAACAGCCAGACTGTAATGAGTATGTGGATCAACCAGATATTTGCACAAAAGAAGTAGATCCAGTCTGTGCAACCGATGGCCAAACGTACAGCAATAAATGCATTTTCTGCACTAAAAAGCTGTAAGAGCATAAGACTCAATATTGCCTCGTCCAAAATAATGAACAAACAATCAGAAAGTAATAGGAACATCCATGTCTCTGATAGTCAAGGCACAATATACATGGAAAACAATTGTTCTTTCTTGTAAAAGCCACAGAAACACACTGGTACCTTTCCCTGAAGTCATATTCCTAAAAGTAGTTTTATTTGACCTTGAAGTATATCCCTGCTGGATATTACCCACAAGCATAAACCAATTACATTAATTTGATTTAATTACTATCACTTACTGTTGGCAGTCTGGTCACCAATATAAAGTAATTCTTAACTTCAGAGGCTGAAGTTAAGCTCCAGGCTACAGAGAGCATAACTGAGCAAGAAACGCTATCAACTTCAGAAATTTTAATCCATCACAGCTGGCAATTTATATCAGGAAAGAGCTCCTCTGATGGTCCACTTTGTCCTCTGAACTCCATGACAAGACTCCAAACTTTCCTCAGAGAGTAGGGCAGTCTAGGACACTTCTTCCCAACCTCCCTGCCTGCCTCCTTCCCCCTGAGGGAATTCCCAGTTTGAAGGTTCAGCCAGCCATCCTACTTTCTGCCTCCTTTTCTCTCACTGCTGTTTCCTCTCACTGAATCCCCAGATGGGCTTCTATTTCTAGAAACCAGGAAAATAGTATCTAATTCTCCTCCTGAGGTCTGGGTAGTTTCCTAGGTTGAGTCAGGAGGGAGCATGTAGGAAGAGTCTAATGGCCCCAGGGGATCAGAGGGACCTGTGCAGGGTAGGGAGGATGGGAGGGGCCCCGCTGCTTGTGGAAGAGAGCACAGCCCTCCTAGCTCTCTCACAGTCAGAGTCTCCTCATGGAGAAGCACTTAGTGCAATACTTAGGCAATTTAAAATATTTTTCAAAAATAATTTTTCTCTCTTTTTCTTTCTTTACAGAAAATATAGTGGAAATATTGGTTTTAGTCACTGGGGTTGTTGTTAACTGCCTCAGCTACACATTCCCATGGCTTTTATTGTAATCCTATTTTGCTACGGATTCTACAATCAATTAGTCTTCTCAGTCAAGGCTTTAAATTCTTAGATGACCAGACTAAGCCTTCGGTAGTACACAAAACAGAATATACATTGTTGGAGAATTTTTCAACTCTAAGAACCCCTCAATGAAGGATTTCCATCTTCTTTCTTCAATTACACATTGATAGTTGAAAACCTATCTTAATTGTGTGTTTGAGAATAGAAAATCTAATGGGGTTTGTAATCATGAATATTGAATATTTCAATCAATAAAATGTTAAATAGCATTCACTTTATTAAAATACCCTTTGTTTTTTTGGTTGTATTATTGGATTATAGCACACAAATACTTCTGGTAACTATCATTAAGGACATAGTCTCAAAAATCAATAAAAAACCATTACTTGGGAGTTTATTAAAAGTAAAGACAGCTGGGCTTCTCTTTATTCTACAAAGTCAAACCCTTTAGAAGAGGAATCTGGGGGCTTGAATTCTCACAAATACTCCACGTCAATCTTCTGATCAAAAATGTTAACCAGGACAGACTTAAATTATAAAACAAAAGACATATCTATTAACCTAACTGAATGAAGTGAAAAGACTATTCAAAGATATTGTATGATTTCTGAAGTTTGGGAGAAAAAAAATTATGTTATTTTCTCTCTCATAAATTGTCAAGAGACAGTTCAGTGATCCTGGCAGGCCAGGAAACTCTGCTTTTACTGATCTAGGATATTCATTTGTAGTCCAAGTCTGATGCTCTACTATTTCTCTTTACCTCTCAACCAACAAGAAACTGAGTGAAATCTGATTAGTCAAAACCTCATTTAAAGCTTGGTTATAATGGCAATAATGCAGACTACTAGAAAGCAAGTTTCAAACTGCTACATATGTGGTATCAGACCTGCTCTCCCTTTCAGTAAACATTTTCACCTCTAAGAGATAATCTAAATGGGAGTTACTTGCATTTACCTTCCTTAGTATTAATTCTACAAATATGGAGCCACATTATAAAAATGCATTCAACTACTCTCATGGCCTTTTTTTTAAATTATAAAAACACTGTTCAATGAATGCTGGTAAATTCATGCATGCATTCTTTTACTTTGTAAAAATGTTTTAAAATTTTAATTGAATACTGATTTACAATATTCTGTTAGCTTCAGGTGTAAAGTGATTCAGCTATATATGTATGTACATATATATGTATGTGTGCAAGAACATATGTATATATATGCATGTGTGCACTCACACACACACATACACACACTCTTTTTCAGATTCTTTCCATTCTAGGCTATTACACATTAAGTATAGTTCCCTGTGCTATATGGTAGGTCTTTGTTTTTTACCTATTTTATACATAGTAAGTATTATGCTGTGCTTAGTTGCTCAGTTGTGTCTGACTCTTTGCAACCCCAAAGACTGTAGCCTGGCAGGCTCCTCCGTCCATGGGGATTCTCCAGGCAAGAATACTGGAGTGCATTGCCATGTCCTCCTCCAGAGGATCTTCCCAACCCAGAGATTGAACTCAGGTCTCCCGCATTGCAGGCAGATTCTTTAATGTCTGAGTCACCAGGGAAGCCCCTATATAGTATTGTGTATTTGTTAATCGCAAACTCTTTAATTTATCCCTCCTGGCTTTCCCCATTGGCTAACCATACGTTTGTTTTTTACATCTGTCAGTATATTTCTGGTTTGGAAATGAGTTCATTTGTATTATTTTGTTTTAGATTCTACATATAAGCAATATCAGGCTTACTCCAATAAGTATGACAATCTTTAGGTCCATCATTTTGCTTCAGATGTTATTTATTTCACTCTTTTTTAATGGCTGAATAATTTTCCACTGTGTGTGCCTATGTATGTGTATATATACCACATCTTCTTTATCCGTTCATCTGCTGATATCTGTTCATCTTCCATGTTTTTGGCTATTGCAAGTAGTGTGGCTGTAATCACTGAGTGCATGTATTCGAATTAGAGTTTTCCATGGATGTATGCCCAAGAGAGGGAATCTTGGATCATATGGCATTTCTATTTTTAGTTTTCTAAGGATATCATACTATTCTCCATAATGGTTGTAGCATTTTACATTCCCACCAACAGTGCCTCTTTTTTTTCCACACTCTCTCCAGCATTTGTTATTTGTAGACATTTTCGTGATTGCCATTCTGACTGCTATGAGGTGGTACCTCGTTGTAGTTTGGATTCACATTTCTCTATAATTATTGATGTTGAGTAACTTTTCATTTCCTGTTGTCCATCTGTATGGCTTCTCTGTAGAAATTTCTAGTTGGAGCATCTGCTAATTTTTTGATTGAGTTGTTTTTGATATTAAGCTGCATGAGCTGTTTATATATTTTGGAAATTGCCTTTTGGTCACATGGTTTGCAATATTTTCTTTCATTCTGCAGGTTTTATGTTTTGTTTATGGCTTCCTTTGCTGTGCAAAGTCTTTTAAGTTTAATTAGGTTCCATTTGTTTATTTTTGTTTTTATTTCCATTACTCTGTAAGATGGATCCCAAAAGGTACTTTTGGGATTTACATTGAAGAGTGTTATGCCTATTTTTCCTTCTAGGAGTTTTACAGTATCCTATCTTACACGAAAAGACACTTACTCCTTGGAAGGAAAGTTATGACCAACCTAGATAGCATATTGAAAAGCAGAGACATTACTTTGCCAACAAAGGTCCATCTAGCCAAGGCTATGGTTTTTCCAGTGGTCATGTAAGGATGTGAGAATTGGACTGTAAAGAAAACTGAGTGCCGAAGAATTGATGCTTTGAACTGTGGTGTTGGAGAAGACTCTTGAGAGTCCCTTGGACTGCAAGGAGATCCAACCAGTCCATCCTAAAGGAGATCAGTCCTGGGTGCTCATTGGAAGGACTGATGCTGAAGCTGAAACTCCAATACTTTGGCCACCTCATGCGAAGAGTTGACACATTGGAAAAGACCCTGATGCTGGGATGGATTGGGAGCAGGAGGAGAAGGGAACTACAGAGGATGAGATGGCTGGATGGCATCACCAACTCAATGGACATAAATTTGGGTAAACTCTGGGAGTTGGTGATGGACGGGGAGGCCTAGTGTGCTGCGATTCATGAGGTCTCAAAGAGTCGGACACGACTGAGTGACTGAACTGAACTGATCTTACAATTAGGTCTTTAATCCATTTTGATTTTAGTTTTGTATATGGAGTTAGAGATTGTTCTTATTTTATTCTTTTATATGCTGCTGTCCAGTTTTCCAAGAATCACTTATAGAAGAGACTGTCTTTTCTCCGTTGTATGTTCTTGCCTCCTTTGTTATAGATTGATTAACCATAGGTATGCGGATTTATTTCTGGGATTCTATCCTGTTTCATTGAGCTGTATTTCTGTTTTTGTTCTAGTACCATACTGTTTTGATTGCCATAGCTTTGTAGTGTAGTCTGAAGTCAGGGAGTCTGATTCTTCCAGCTCTATTTTTCTTTCTCACGATTGCTTTGGCTATTCAGGATTTCAAAGGAAAATGCTGTGGGGATTTCTTCTACCAATGTCAGACCCCTATCTAGGAAATCTTCAGTGGGGCTCAGAACTTTCTCTCTGTAGAAGAACTGTGATATAATACTTCTCCAATTTGTAGATGGCCTACTGCTGGGTATGAGATCTGATTGTACCATGAGTGTGCTCCGTCTACCACCTAGTGGTGGTTTCTTCTTTATGTCTTTGGATGTAGAGTATCTGCAGATATTTGTATCCCCTCCTGCAGGTGTATACTTGGGAAAATGAAACTCTACAAATCATCTAAGAATCTGTGTGGTTTTTTGTCCTAAAATGCATAGCTGGCGTGTCTGCTCTTGGAGCTCCAAGGCATCAGGGGGCACAGGGCAGGAACTAAAACAGATTTAGTCAACCTTCTGCGGCAGCTTCCCTCTCATTTCAGACACTGGGCTCTTTTTACTCGAGAGCAGAAAATGATAATGACTCAGCTTTCTTTGACTTCTTCTTCTTCTTCTTCTTTTTTTTTTTAATAATTGTGGAGTCTTTCAGACTATGCTTTTGTCTAAGATCAAGGGAAGTGTTTTATCTATAAACTGAAAAGACACAGGCCACCCAGTGTTCACCCAAAGTAAATACAGCACTATTTACAGCAGCCATGGAAGCAACTAGATGTCCACTGAAAGATGAGCGGATAAAGAAGACGTAGTATATATCGGGAGCTTCCCTGGTAGCTCAGATGGTGGAGAGTTTGTCTGCAAGGTGGGAGATTTGGGTGCAATCCCCGGGTTGGGAAGAACCCCTGGCGAAGGAAATGGCAACCCACTTCAGTATTCTTGCCTGGAAAATCCCATGGGCAGAGGAACCTAGTGGGCTACAGTCTATGGGGTTGCAAAGAGTTGGACCTGACTGAGTGACTAACACTAACGTTATCTGTTTGGGTAGGTGCCAGTCTTTTTCACTGATGGTTGTTCAACAGTTAGTTGTGACTTCAGTGTGCCTATGACAGGGATTGCACTCAAGGTTCTACTCTACCATCTTGCCTCCCATTTCCCTATAATTATTGTAATTAATTTTTTTTTTTTGCTTTTAGTCAGTATATGATTAACAAGAAACCCTACTATGTGTCATGCCCTGTATAATGATAGGGAAAAGGTGGTAAGCAAAAGCAAATAATGTAACTGTTCTCTAGGAAGGTTTAGTGTATTGATGGAAATTAGTATCCATAAGTAAATGGAAATTCTACCAGATTGCATGACTGTTTTCCACATGAGCTTTGTGAATCAGCTTCTTAGATTCCACATTATATGGAGGTCTTCAAAGATCATGTTGGATAGACATCAGATCCACAGTTAATCCACAATGTAAGTAAGACACCAGAAATTTAACAATATGTAAAATCTGACATATGGTAAAGAAAACAGAGCTTTTTAAATTGAGATAAAATTCATAAAATTTTAATTGTCCCATTTTAAAGCAAATTATCTGTTTTTTAAGTATATATTTATTCACAATTTTGTGCAGCTATCACTACTATCTGATTACAGAACTTTCCATCATCTCACTCATTCCAAGTAAAAACAAATCAACTCAGGAATTTTCCCAATACCCCATCTATAATTCCTGGCAACCACTACACTATACCTGCTCTCTCTGCCTATTTTGGATATTACATCTCAATGGAATCATATAACATGTATGATTTTCATATAAATGGAATATATAGGTCTATATCTACATAGCAATACCTTATTTTATTGCATTTTGCTTNGTCTACCCATCCTCTGTCTCTTATACACATCTAGATGTGTATAAGAGACAGATTTTGGATATTACATCTCAATGGAATCATATAACATGTATGATTTTCATATAAATGGAATATATAGGTCTATATCTACATAGCAATACCTTATTTTATTGCATTTTGCTTTATTGTGCTTCAAGGATACTGGTTTTAACAGATCGAAGGTCTGTGGCAACCCCGTGTGAACAAGTGTATCAGTGCCATTTTCCCAACAGCTTTGCTCACTTTATGTCCCTGTGTCACATTTCGGTAATTCTTGCAGTGGTTCACACTTTTTCATTATTGTTATATTTGCTATAATGATCTGCGATAAGTGGTCTTTGATGTTACTATGATGACTCTTTGAAGAATCATAATTTTTAAACAATAAAGAATTTATAAATTAAGGAATGTACATTTTTTAAGACAGGATGCTATTCCACATTTAGCAACATTACAACGTAACATAACTTTTATATGAACTGGGAAAGCAAAATTTAATATCAGTCACTTTACTGAAATATTTTTTTCATTGGTGGCCTGGAATCAAACCAACAATATCTTCAAAGTATACCAGTATATCTATACATATGTAAGGTAGATTGTCTTTTGTGAATACTTCCTTTCAATTAGCATAAGATTTTCAAGGTTCATCCATGTTGTAGCATGCTATCACATTTCTTTGCTTTCCATGACTAACTATTCCATCTTGTAGATACATCACATTTATTTTATCCACTTATCTGTGGATTGTATCTCATTGTTGGCTATAATGAAGAATGTAGCTATTAACATTTTTATACAAGTATTGGTGTGATCATACATTTTCACATCTCTATACATATATAAGAGTAGAATTCCATATAATAACTCAAGCGCAGACGGCTGCGAGAGCCGGCCGGTGCACTAAGTGCGGCTCAGAGGAGCTACCCCATGTCTGAGGTCAGGGGCAGCGGCCTAGAGTGCCAGGCTGCGATGGCGCAGGACCGGCCGAGAGGAGCTACCCGGTGTCCGAGGTCAGTGGTGGCCGGGAGGAGCTACCCCGTGTCCGAGGTCGGGGCGGCGGCCAGGAGGAGACACCCCACATCCCATGTCAGGGGCGGCCAGAAGCCACCTCACGCCAGAGGCCAGGGACGGTGACCCTGAGGAGCCACCCCAAGCCCGAGGCCAGGGCCGGCAGCCGGGAGGAGCAACCTGAGGAGCAGTGGCTGCGCAGAGGAGCTATCCCATGTTGAAGGCCAGGAACGGCGGCAGTAAGGAGGTAACCCTCGTCCAAGGTAAGGAGCAGTGGCAGTGCTTTGCTGGAGCAGTCATGAAGAGATACCGCACGCCCAAGGTAAGAGAAACCCAAATAAGATGGTAGGTGTTGCAAGAGGGCATCAGAGGGCAGACACACTGAAACCATACTCACAGAAAACTAGTCAATCTAATCACACTAGGACCACAGCCTTGTCTAACTCAATGAAACCAAGCCATGCCTGCGGGGCAACCCAAGATGGGCAGGTCATGGTGGAGAGGTCTGACAGAACTTGGTCCACTGGAGAAGGGAATGGCATGCCACGTCAGTATTCTTGCCTCAAGAACCCCATGAACAGTATGAAAAGGCAAAATGATAGGATACCAAAAGAGGAACTCCCCAGGTCATTAGGTGCCCAATATGCTACTAGAGATCAGTGGAGAAATAACTCCAGAAAGAATGAAGGGATGGAGCCAAAGCAAAAACAATATCCAGTTGTGGATGCGACTGCTGATAGAAGCAAGATCCGATGCTATAATGAGCAATATTGCATAGGAACCTGGAATGTCAGGTCCATGAATCAAGGCAAATTGGAAGTGGTCAAACAAGAGATGGCAAGAGTGAATGTCGACATTGTAGGAATCAGCGAACTAAAATGAACTGGAATGGGTGAATTTAACTCAGATGACCATTATATCTACTACTGTGGGCAGGAATCCCTCAGAAGAAATGGAGTAGCCATCATGGTCAACAAAAGAGTCCAAAACGCAGTACTTGGATGCAATCTCAAAAACGACAGAATGATCTCTGTTCATCTCCAAGGCAAACCATTCAATATTATAGTTATCCAAGTCTATGCCCCAACCAGTAATGCTGAAGAAGCTGAAGTTGAATGGTTTTATGAAGACCTACAAGACTTTTTAGAAGTAACACCCAAAAAAGATGTCCTTTTCATTACAGGGGACTGGAATGCTAAAGTAGGAAGTCAAGAAATACCTGGAGTAACAGGCAAATTTGGCCTTGGAATGTGGAATGAAGCAGGGCAAAGACTAATAGAGTTTTGCCAAGAAAATGCACTGGTCATAGCAAATACCCACTTCCAACAACACAAGTGAAGACTCTACACATGGACATCACCAGATGGTCAACAC
>SJYX01010168.1:856993-892314 GCA_006410675.1 Oreotragus oreotragus | reverse complement strand
TTAAAGCTCAACATTCAGAAAACGAAGATCATGGCATCTGGTCCCATCACTTCATGGGAGATAGATGGGGAAACAGTGGAAACAGTGTCAGACTTTATTTTTTTGGGCTCCAAAATCCCTGCAGATGGTGACTGCAGCCATGAAGTTAGAAGACACTTACTCCTTGGAAGAAAAGTTATGACCAACCTGGATAGTATATTCAAAAGCAGAGACATTACTTTGCCGACTAAGGTCCGTCTAGTCAAGGCTATGGTTTTTCCTGTGGTCATGTATGGGTGTGAGAGTTGGACTATGAAGAAGGCTGAGCGCCAAAGAATTGATGCTTTTGAACGTGGTGTTGGAGAAGACTCTTGAGAGTCCCTTGCACTGCAAGGAGATCCAACCAGTCCATTCTGAAGGAGATCAACCCTGAGAATTCTTTGGAAGGAATGATGCTAAAGCTGAATCTCCAGTACTTTGGCCACCTCATGCAAAGAGCTGACTCATTGGAAAAGACTCTGATGCTGGGAGGGATTGGGGGTAGGAGGAGAAGGGGACGACAGAGGATGAGATAGCTGGATGGCATCACGGACTCGATGGCCGTGAGTCTGAGTGAACTCCGGGAGATAGTGAGGAACAGGGAGGCCTGGCGTGCTGCGATCATGGGGTCACAAAGAGTCGGACACGACTGAGTGACTGAACTGAACTGAACTTAATGTTTTTAGAGGAAATGGTCAAAATTTTTAGTCAATGCATCATTTACATTCCCACTAGGACTTTATGAGGGTTCTATTTCTCCATACTCTCACACAAATTCACAAATATGCTTTAGTTTTTTAAAATTACATTTATCCTAGTAGTATGTTAGCTGCTCAGTCATGTTCCACTCTTTGCAACCCCGTGGACTGGGGCCTGCCAGGTTCCTCTGTCCATGGAAATCTCTAGGCAAGAATACTGGAGTGGGTTGCCATTTCCTTCTCCAGGAGATCTTCCTGATCCAGGGATCAAACCAAGTCTCCCATGTTTCAGGCAGATTCTTTACCATTTGAGCCAACAGGGAAGCCCTACATTTATCCTAGTGTGTGTAAACTAGTATTTCATTGTGGCTTGATTTACATTTCCCTTATGAGTAACTATTAACATTTTTTTCAGGTGCGCATTGGCCATTTGCACAAGTTCTCTGGAGAAAGTCTATTCAAATTCTTTGCCTCTTTTAAAAAATTAGGTTCGTTTTGACTTGGTAGTGTTCTTTATATAGTATGGTTACTAGGTCCTTCGTCACCATAAGGACCTAGGTTAGGTCCTTTGTTGTTGTTCTTTAGTCTCTAAGTCACGTCCAACTCTTTGAGACCCCATGGATTGCAGCATGCCAGGCTTCCCTATCTTTCGCTGTCTCCCAAAGTTTGCTCAAACTCACATGCATTGAGTTGGTGATGCCATCCAACCACCTCATCCCCTGTTTACCCCTTCTCCTCTTGCTCTCAGTCTTTGCCAGTGTCGAGGTCCTTTCCAGTGAGTCATCTGTTCACATCAGGTGGCCAAAGTATAGCTTCAGCATCAGTCCTTCCAATGATATTCAGGGTTGATTTCCTGAGGATTGACTGGTATTTGATCTTCTGTTGTCCAAGGAACTCTCAAGAGTCTTCTCCAGCACCACAGTTCAAAAGCATCAATTCTTTGGAGCTCACCCTTCTTTATGGTCCAACTCTCACATCCATACTGGAAAAACCATAGCTTTGACTTTACAGACTTTTGTAGGCAAAGTGATTTCTCTGCTTTTGAATATGCTCTCTAGGTTTGTCATAGCTTTTCTTCCAAGGATCAAGTGTCTTTTAATTTCCTGGCTTTCATTACCATCTGAAGTGATTCTGGAGCCCAAGAAAATCAAATCTGTAACTATTTCTACTTTTCCCCCTTCTATTTGCAATGAAGTGATGTCATGATCTTAGTTTTTTAGATATTTAACTTGCAAATATTTTCTTCCATGTTTGGGTTGTCTTTTGTTCTTTATAGCATTCTTTGATGTAATTTTTAAAAAACTTTAGTGAATTTCAGTTTGCTTCTTTTGTTTCTGTTGCTGCCTGTGTCTTTCATATTATACATAAGAAATTACTTCCTAATCCAAGATTATGAAGATTTATCCTACATTTTCTTCTAAGAGTATCATAGTATTAGTACCTACACTTATATCTCTGATCCATTTTGAGTTAATTTTGTATATGGTGAGAATTATGGGTACAATGTTCTACTTTTGCATGTGAAAATCCAGCTGTCACAGGACAATAAGTTTAAAAGAATACTGCTTTGCAGTTTAATTTTCTGAGAAAAAAATTAGTCAGAAATCAGAAAAAAAAATCTGTCAGAAATCTATTGATTAATCAAGAGAGTGCAGTACTAGAAAAAAAAATAGATAAATGAAACAATGGAGAGCCCAGAAATAGCCCTCCCTAAATAAAGTTGACTGGTCTTTGCCAGAGAAGGAAAGGCAATGCAATAGGGCAAAGACAGTTCTCTCAATAAATGGTGCTGGAACAACTGAACATCTACATGCAAAAACATTAATCTAGACACAGACCTTACACCCTTTCAAAAAATGAACTAAAAATGGACCACAGATCTAAGTGTAAAATGCAAAACTGTAAAACTTCTAAAAGATAACATAGGAAAAAACAAATGACCCTGGGTATGGTGATGGCTTTTTAGATAAAATACCAAAGGCTTGGCCCATGAAAGAAATAACTGACAAACTGGACTTCATCAAAATTAAAAATTCAGTTCTGTGAAAGATAATATCAAGAGAATGAAAACACAAGCCACAGACTTGGAGAAAGATCTGCAAAAGATCCATCTGATAAAGGACTGTTCTCTAAGATATACAAAGAACATTTAAATCTCAATGATAGGAAAACAAACAACCCTAAAACAGCCATACTACCCAAAACAATCTACACAGTTAATGCAACTCCTATCAAATTATCCAGGACTTTTTTCACAGAACTAGCACAAACCATCCAAAAATTTATATGGAACCACAAAAGAAAGAGAATTGCTAAAGTAACTCTGAGGAAAAAGACTAAAGATGAAAGCATAACCCTCCCAGACTTCAGACAATACTACAAAGTTAGAGTAATCAAAACAGCATGGTATTGGCACAAACACAGACACGTAGATTGGTGGAGCAGAGCAGAGAGCCCAGAAGTAAACTCAAACATTTACAGTCTTCCTTGGTGGCTCAGAGGGTAAAGCGTCTGCCCCTATTACAGGAGACCTGAGTTTGATCCCTGGGTCAGGAAGATCCCCTGGAGAAGGAAATGGCAACCCACTCCAGTACTCTTGCCTGGAAAATCCCATGGACAGAGAAGCCTGGTAGGCTACAGTTCATGGGGTCGCAAAGAGTTGGACATGACTGAGTGACTTCACTTTCTTTCACTTTATGACAAAAGAGGCAAGAACAGACAATGGAAAGAAGACAGTCTCTTCCCCAGTTGGTGCTAGAAAAGCAGGATGGCCATATCTCAATCAATGAATTAGAACACTCCCTCACGCCAGATGGAAAAATAAACTCAAAATGCTTTAAAGACTAAAACTAGGACATGTCACTGTAAAAATCCTAGAAGAGAACATAGGCAAAACATTCTATGACGTAAATCAGCAAAACCCACGTGTGTATGAAATAGGAGGTCAGAGTGAAAGTTGCTCACTCGTGTCCAACTCTTTACGACCCCATGAAATTCTCCAGGCCAGAATACTGGAGTGGGATCTTCTCAAGGGGATCTTCCCAACCCAGGGATCAAACCCAGGTTTCTCACACTGCAGTCAAATTCTTTACCAGCTGAGCCACACAGGAAGCCCAGGAATACTGGAGTGGATAGCGTATCCCTACTCAAGCGGATTTTCCCGACCCAGGAGTCAAACCAGGGTCTCCCGCATTGCAGGTGGATTCTTTACCAACTGAGCTATCAGTGAAGGGGGAAGATATTTGTAAATGATAAGAGCTTATTTTCCAAAATATACAAACAGCTTATATAACTAATGTTTAAAAAAGAAAAAGAAAAACCTAATCAAAAGTAGGTAGAAGACTTGAATAGACATTTATCAAAAGAAGACATACAGATGGCTAACAGGCACATGAAAAGATGCTTCACATCACTAATTATTAGAAAAATGCAATTCAAAGCCACTGGTATCATATCATACTGGAAAGAATGGCCATCGTCAAAAATTCTGCAATAGTAAAAGTTAGAGTGGGTGTGGAGAATAAGGAAACTTCATACACTGTTGGTAGGTGTGTAAACTGGTGCAGGCTTTATGGAAAAAAGTATGGAGGTTCCTTCTAAAAATACAGCTACCATATGATCCAGGAATCCCACTCCTGGGCACAAATTCGGAAAATATGAAAAGTCTAACCTGAAAAGATACACACACCCCAGTGTTGATAGTAGTGCTGTTTACAATAGCCAAAACATGGAAGCAACCTAAGGGTCCATCAACAAATAAATGAATATAGAAAACTGTACACACACACACACACATGCGTATATATACATATATACACACACACACACAAATACACAAACAGAATAATACTGAACATAAAAAAGAATGAAATACTGCCATTTGCAGCAACATGGATGGACCTGGGGTTATTATACTGAGTTCACTCAGACAGAAATATAAGTACTATATGATATCATTTATATGTGAAGTAAAATAATAATAATAATTAACTTATTTACAATACAGAAACAGGCTTACAGACATGGAAATCAGACTTATGGTTACCAAAGAGGAAAGGAATGGGGAGGGATAAACTAGAAGACTGGGGTTAAAATAGATAAGCAACAAGCATTTACTCTATAGCAGAGAGAGAACTATTTTAGTACCTTGTGATAATCTATAATGGAATACTCTGAAAAAGAAAAAAAATACATATATATCTGAATCATTTTGTTATACACCTAAAACTAATACAATAGTGGAAATCAATTATACTTCAATAAAAAAGAAAACGAACAATCTGATTGAAAAATGGGCCAAAGACTTTAACACTTCATCAAAGAGGAGATACAGATGGCAAGTAAGCACATGAAAAGATGCTTTACATCATATATGTCATCAAAGAAATTCAAATTAAAAAAAAAAAAGAATGAGATACCACTGCACATCTAAGACAATGGCTAAAATCCGGAACGTGGAGAACACTAAATGCTGTCCAGGACGTGGAACATTCGGAAAGGCTCCAAAATTGGTACCATTATTTTGGAAGACAGCTTGGTAGTTTCTTACAAAACTAAACATACCCATACCATATGATCCAACAATTGTGACCCTTTGTATTTACTAAGGCATTGAAAATTCATGACCAGATAAAAACCTTTATTAGTACAGTCACTTTGTTCATAATTGCTGTCACCTACAAACTGGCACTTGCCATCTGCCTCTATAATGATCAAACTATGAGTTGCTGTAGCTGCTGACCTTCTAACATTCTCTGAAAGGAATTCAAGGTGGTGATCAGGAATAAAGCACTCTGTGCTCTGGGAAAAACTAGCAGAACAAGTCTTCAGACAGTTAGATATTTTCAGGAGGTGATTTTATGAGCCTGATTCTTGCATTTCCTCATACCTAGAAAAGTATTAAGATGCTTCATGGTAAGTCTTCTCCTCATGACTAGCAGTAACCTTCATGAGAACAGCAGAAACTTTATGCAAAAAAATGTGCTTGATTGCACATACTCCCCTTTCACTCAAATCACATATATACTGACTTTCCCTCCTACTTCTTTGGAGCAGTTTCTCAGAGCTATCTGAAATGCTGTCTTCTGGTCTATAGTTCTCATTTTGCCTGAAATAAAACTTAACTCATAACTCTCACCTTGTGCATTTTTCTTTTTTCAGTTAATGTTGTCAAAACTTGAAAACAACCCAGATATCTCTCAGTACATGGTCGGATAAATGAACTTTTGTACATCCAAACAAAGGAATACTATTCAACAATAAAAATAAGTAAGCCCATAAGCCATGACAACATAGAGGAAATATAAATGCATATTACTAAGTGAAAGAAGCCAATCTGAATAGCCTATATATTGTAGAGTTCTAACTACATGGCCTTCCAGAAAAGGCAAAAATACTTAGACAATAAAAAGATCAGTGGTTGCCAGTCTGAGTGGGAGCAAAGGGAGAGACATGAATAGACAGCACACAGGGATTTTTAGGGTGGTGAAATTACTCTGTATGATACTACAATGGTGGATCAGTTCAGTTCAGTTCAGTTGCTCAGTTGTGTCCAACTCTTTGCAACCCCATGGACTACAGCATGCCAGGTCTCCCTGTCCATCACCAACTCCCGGAGTTTACTTAAACTCATGTCCATTGAGTTGGTGATGCCATCCAATCATCTCATCCTTCATCATCACCTTCTCCTACTGCCATCAATCTTTCCCAGCATCAGGGTCTTTTCAAATGAGTCAGCTCTTTGCATCAGGTGGCCAAAGTTTTGGAGTTTCAGCCTCAACATCAGTTCTTTCAGTGAACACCCAGGACTGATCTCCTTTAGGATGGACTGGTTGGATCTCAAGAAGACTCTCAAGAGTCTTCTCCAGCACCATAGTTCAAAAGCATCAATTCTTCAGCACTCCGCTTTCTTTATAGTCCAACTCTCACATTCATACATGACTACTGGAAAAACCATAGCCTTGACTAGATGGTGGATATATTTCATTAAATTTTTGTACATACACATAGAATGTACAATACTAAGAGTGAGCCCTAAAGTAAACTATGAACTTTGGGTGAGTCAATGTAAGTTTGTCCTTGATTAAAAAGAAAGAAAGAAAGAAAATGTAACATCTGGTGAATGATGCTAGTAAGTGGGAAGCTTTGCATGTATGGAGCAAGGAGTATATGGGAAATCTCTATACCTTCCCCTCAATTTTAAGGCAAACTTATAATTGCTATAAAAAACAAAGTTTTAAAAATCAATGCAATACGCATGTATGAACTTATTTTAAGTCACTATTCTGTACTATTTTTCTATGTTTGTTCTTATGTTTTTACTACAGTTTTCTTTTTTGTTTTTTGCCTAATCACTACAACTTTAGAGTAGGTGTTAAATCTGCATATGTGGATCCCCAACCTTTTTCAAGATTTTTTTTGGCTACACAAGGTCCCTTGAATGCCAACGTGAATTTTAGTATCAAATTGTCAACTTCAATAAAAAGGGCAGTGGGAACTGTTGTTTCCAGTGAATTTAAGGTTCTTTCTTCCCCGTGAAGAAATGTGGAGATGACACAGGGAGATTAAGAAAGTGAGAATGTATTTACACAAGAACACACTCTCAGAGGGAGAGCAGGCAGGCAGGTGAGATGCTGCTGCCCTGGGTTTCTTTAGCAAACCAGTTATGAGAGGCATACAAATGAACGGGTGGAACATTAACTTGGGAAGGAGGAGTTTGGGAGTCTTGGTCCCTGACTTTCATCCCAGCTCCATTTTCCCTCAGGGAAGAGGGTTTTTGTCCTTTTATAGCTTAGATCAGAAGTGTCATAGTGTTGGTGCATGATGAGTCCTTCTTATTTGTAAGGCTAAGTTTATTGAAATGAGAGCAAAATGAGCAACAGGTTACATTCTAAAGCAGGAGACTCCTACCTTTCTTAGTCTGCTTTCAGTACACTCCACCTAAAATGTGTGGCTTTCTATCAATGTGAAGGTTCCTTCTTTTCTTTGTCTGCCCATGAACCCCTTCTGTTTACAAGATGCAAAATTTCCTGCTATGCGGTCCCTGCCCACATTTCTCTGGTCATACCTAGCTACCTGTCTGCTGTAACACCCTGAACATTTCTGCAGGGAATATACAGATCGCTTTAGCCGTTACTGCTCTCTGAACAAGGGTAAGTTTTCCAAACTATGAACATGGGCTTTGTTTACATTACTTTAGGTCTTCTGTAACTTCTTTCAGCAATATTTTTGGATACATTGGACAGGTGTTTCATTTCCTTGTTTTTTTTCCTTGTGAAGCAATACTGAATAATTTAGCCTTCTAACATTACCTTCACTGAATAATTTAAAAAACACTTGAAGCCCACTGAGATTCCTAGGCAGTCTCTCCTGTTCTTAATCTTTGCCAACAAATATGCATTAAATGGGTATAAAGAACTACCCCCACGACTTCACCTCTAGACTTCAGTTTAGTCTTCTCTAAAATGTCCTGTCCTGGAAGCACAGGTCTGCCACAGGCTTCACTATGGTATCTTTGTGCAGAAATCAAAGAGAAAGTATAAGCACAATATCCATTTCACTATAGTAATGGAACACTTTCTGTACATGTCAAATTGAAAAATAAAATATTCCCTGCCATATCAGTAAGCAAAGGAGGTCACAGTCATTGGTGATTACAGCTACCACTGATGGTGAGCTGGTGAGCCCTGAGGAAACTCAGGAAGGAAATGAAGAATATCTGCCATCTAGCAGCCATTAGGCCACAGCCACTCCCATGGGTGAGTCCTGAAGAACTCTGTGAAAGCACAGGATACTGGCCCCAGACTGCTGGCATGTATACCAAAGGAATGATTTCAGTAAGCCCAGACGCCACATCTTCCCATACATAGAAAAGTTTTAAATTCCTTATACTGAGATATCTAAATTCTTTTGTTAACAGTATACTTTTGTTCCTATTAACTTCCCTTGGTTGCAAAACCATATATCCTAGCTCCCCCTGCACCTCCTTGGAGCTGTTTTCTCATTGCTACTTGAGATGCTGCCTCCTGAGCTTGTAGTCCTCAATATGTCCAACGAATAAAACATAACCCTCAACTTTTACATTGTGCATAATTTTTAATTCAACAAATTGAATTGGCATAAAAATTACTGTCTCAAAATTTCTTTTTAAAAACCCTAGATTTCTTCGCTGAAAAAAGTAGCAGGAAGAATTCAGGTGATGATATCCACCCAATACAAAACAAGTGCAGTGGGTTTAAATGTTTTATCCTCATTTATCACAAATATATAAGATAGATACTATAATTCTCATATTTACAATAAGAAAACTGTAGATTATGCAGTTTGAATACTGAGTCCAGGTGACTCACTGATAGATGGGGTTTGTACTTGGATCATTCTCCTGCCAATGCTCTTTCCACTAAGTCAGACTATAGGAGCTGATAAGAAAAATAACAACGAAAAATTCTCTGCATTAAAAAAAACAACAAAGCCTCCAATATCTCAAAAATATCCCCAAACATCTCTGATGTAAAATCAAATTTTACCATATAATTTAAAGCATTGTTTCATTTAGTCTCAACTTCACTCCCCACCTTTCACTGTCTTCTTCTCCAAAAAGTAAGTTCTGGACATCTAATGCACAGTGTAGTGATTATAGTTAACAGTTCTCTGTTATAAATTTCATTGCTCTTACTACAAAGAAAAAAAATAGAATTAATTACCATGACAAAGGTATTACATAAGACTACACTGGTAATCATAATAAAATAATCAAATCAACACACTGTACATCCTAAATTTATGCCATGTTTTATGTCAATTATCTCAATTTAAAATACTGTTCCACTATTCAGGTATACTCTTCTAGTAATTGATTCACAATTCTGATTGCAAGATGGTGAATGCATTATTTTTTACCATTTCCCAGGTAACTGTAATATGCCAACAGTTTTGAAAACGTTTGAGAGCTTATGCCCTTAATTATCTAATTACCATCCCCAGACACTTCTTTCCTGCTTGATTCTCTTTACTTTGTTCAACTCATGCTTGGAAAGCTTTTGCCTCTCTTTTCTATCTTAGGATCTCTAACCCTTCCCCATATTTCTGGGTACATGAGATCAAGTTGTTCCCAAGCCTCCTACTGAGGGAAGATTAATGGAGGGTTACTTGTGAGGCATCTCTCCTGACCTACTTTCCAGCTTCCAGTGAGGACACAGAATAGCTCTGTGTCTTATCTGTCCTGGGCCATCAATCTTANCGCCACATCTTCCCATACATAGAAAAGTTTTAAATTCCTTATACTGAGATATCTAAATTCTTTTGTTAACAGTATACTTTTGTTCCTATTAACTTCCCTTGGTTGCAAAACCATATATCCTAGCTCCCCCTGCACCTCCTTGGAGCTGTTTTCTCATTGCTACTTGAGATGCTGCCTCCTGAGCTTGTAGTCCTCAATATGTCCAACGAATAAAACATAACCCTCAACTTTTACGTTGTGCATAATTTTTAATTCAACAAATTGAATTGGCATAAAAATTACTGTCTCAAAATTTCTTTTTAAAAACCCTAGATTTCTTCGCTGAAAAAAGTAGCAGGAAGAATTCAGGTGATGATATCCACCCAATACAAAACAAGTGCAGTGGGTTTAAATGTTTTATCCTCATTTATCACAAATATATAAGATAGATACTATAATTCTCATATTTACAATAAGAAAACTGTAGATTATGCAGTTTGAATACTGAGTCCAGGTGACTCACTGATAGATGGGGTTTGTACTTGGATCATTCTCCTGCCAATGCTCTTTCCACTAAGTCAGACTATAGGAGCTGATAAGAAAAATAACAACGAAAAATTCTCTGCATTAAAAAAAACAACAAAGCCTCCAATATCTCAAAAATATCCCCAAACATCTCTGATGTAAAATCAAATTTTACCATATAATTTAAAGCATTGTTTCATTTAGTCTCAACTTCACTCCCCACCTTTCACTGTCTTCTTCTCCAAAAAGTAAGTTCTGGACATCTAATGCACAGTGTAGTGATTATAGTTAACAGTTCTCTGTTATAAATTTCATTGCTCTTACTACAAAGAAAAAAAATAGAATTAATTACCATGACAAAGGTATTACATAAGACTACACTGGTAATCATAATAAAATAATCAAATCAACACACTGTACATCCTAAATTTATGCCATGTTTTATGTCAATTATCTCAATTTAAAATACTGTTCCACTATTCAGGTATACTCTTCTAGTAATTGATTCACAATTCTGATTGCAAGATGGTGAATGCATTATTTTTTACCATTTCCCAGGTAACTGTAATATGCCAACAGTTTTGAAAACGTTTGAGAGCTTATGCCCTTAATTATCTAATTACCATCCCCAGACACTTCTTTCCTGCTTGATTCTCTTTACTTTGTTCAACTCATGCTTGGAAAGCTTTTGCCTCTCTTTTCTATCTTAGGATCTCTAACCCTTCCCCATATTTCTGGGTACATGAGATCAAGTTGTTCCCAAGCCTCCTACTGAGGGAAGATTAATGGAGGGTTACTTGTGAGGCATCTCTCCTGACCTACTTTCCAGCTTCCAGTGAGGACACAGAATAGCTCTGTGTCTTATCTGTCCTGGGCCATCAATCTTACCCCATTAAACTCCCCACCAGCGGAACAATAAAACAGACTGAGCTGGAAGGAGATGGCTGAGGAGGCAGGTGAGCAAGACAGGCACAGTCTCCAGAGCTGCTGACATCACTCCCCATTATCTCGCTGTCAGGTAGGTCAGGTGGGGAATCTAGGAAGGTGTGGGTATCCTGGCATGTACCACTCCCAGGAGGACTGCTCCAGGTTAGTCTTTCCAGAAATAACTGTTTCTATTCCCTGAGGAAAACAACTGAGACCCAAACGTGCATTGGTACTACAGGCAACCAGGCTGGCTGATAGAAAAGCTGAGAGAGTAATCAGTTCTTTCCATTTTGTCAACAGTGTTATTTTCCTGGGCTCTCTTAAACGTCTCTGTGTAAGCCTTCCAACAATGACACTTCATTTTATTGAACTGTAGGTTCGAGGGAAAGGTAAAATGCATAGTTATCTAGGAGGTGGGAGTCATTGCTTTAGAATCAAGAAGCTTTCTAGAACCTGGTTCTGGAGTCTATCTACCTAATGTATCATGTCGATTGCTGCAAACACTCTTTAAGGTATCTTCCACAGACTTGATAACATGTCCTTCTTCTCATCATGGATCAAAGCTATTTTCATCATTGGTTTGGCATTTCCTCTTTATTCTGGTGAGTAAAATTTTCAATCCTAGATTAAGCAGTTCACACATCATAGAAAATGTTGGAAACAACTACCATCATTTAGGAAGGGAGGCGCTTGATGTCTTGGGTGTGTAATACTTAAACTGGCAAAATGAAATGGGATATGTTACAAATACCTTTTTAAAAATTACATCAGATTGGTTTTTATTTCCCACTTCAGAAAGGTGGAGACAGAGAGGGTGTTTAGAATGAGCAGTAGAATTTAGTGGTTTGTTCATTTAAGACTAAAGATATCTATCTAATTTCCCCTCTTTTGGAGGTCAGATTTCATGGTTGCTAAATGCAGAGTGTGGGGAGTAATACTGTCCTCTAGACCCAGTATCCCTCGACAATCCAACTCCTTGTTTGTCGGCTCCAAGTGTATAAAGAACAAGGTTTTGTGTAAGGAGAGAACTAATTGATCCCCCCGCTGACAACTTATCTTTCTTAAAGCAAAGGCAGCCCATCAATTTCAGAGTAGAGTAGCTTAAAGTGATTAAAGTGATCCATGAACCTCAAGCTGAGTACAAAGGAATTAAATAGTCATTTACTTCTTCATGTTACGTGACTTCAGACAAGCATATTACACGGCAGTAAGCAAGATGTTGTTTTCTCTGACTAGATTGTCTCACATATAAATATGGGGAAAGGGATCCCCACAGAAGGGTTGGTGATTACTAAGCCGTACTTCATTTTTCACAGAGTGAGATGAATTCAGGATTGTTTGCAGACTTCAAGTCATTTTGTGAAATTATTTTGATACTACTACAAAAGCCTCACCTCATTATGGGAGGGGTTTGGGGTAGGCAACTTGCATAGTATTTTGCTATTAAAAGATGTGGGTACTTCCCAATTAAGACAGTGTTTTTCTCTCTTCATCAACTTCTTTTTAATTTTCTTTTTTTGTATTGGTTGCAGAAACTGCTTTTGTACCTTCTGGAGAAATTCGCAAAAGGGCAAGTTCATAGTACTTAATTTGGAAATTGAAATTTTTAAAATTATTTTTCTATTTTAAATGTTAACAAAAATTTTCACCAGAAAAAGTAAAACATAATAACCCTTCAAAAAGTAACATAAAGTATCATTATTACACTAAGTTCAAAAAACAGAACCTTACCAGACATATTAAACCATTTGTCTTTTTACAAGGTAAAATTATCACATCATTCAAAATTTTATTATTAGGCAGACGTATCTGAAAAGGATGTTTAAAATAAGAATTTTCTTCCTCACAAATAAGAAGCTTAAGAAAAATAACTTTTCACTGAAAGGAATGTAAACTAATCATTTTTACACAGAGTCAAATATTACATAGAGATGAAGAAAATCAATTATACTTCTAAATATCTAAATAAATAAAGGTAATTAAAGATGTTAAAAGAGCATGTCATGTAAGAATACACACATTATTGTTTAATCACGTATATTGACTACAGAGTCATCACTCACCAAATTACATATATACATATATAGTTAAAGACACATACACAAACAGTCATATATATGAATACATACATGTATGGTGACAATCTGAAACTATAAGATTATCTAGTAAGGAAACTATTGAGAAAAACAGCAGGCCCACAATACTTTCACTTTTATCATTTCTTGTGCTATGAGATAATGAGGAAAATCTCACTCAGGTATGAGAAGAAACAGGGGCAGAGTAGCTAAATTATTAAAATGTATCCAGCTATTTGAATGTTTTTAAAACATAACACTGGGGTTGTAAGAACATATCAATATATTTTTATGTCTAAACTGATTGTTGATACTTGATATTTATACTTAACCTCAATATAGAAAACATTTATTCTATTTTGATGCATACAATGTTATATGAAGAATAAGGAATATTTTATTCAAAAAGTTCATTATCTGAAAAATTTGATGTTGTCTCTTTGTTTATCAGCCAGAATGTAACGTGTATAAGGATCAATTACACTTTTGCACAAAAGAAAAAGATCCAATCTGTGCAACGAATGGCCAAACATACTCCAATAAATGCAATTTCTGCAATAAAAAGCTGTAAGAACACATGACTAAATATTGGTTCTCCCAACATAATGAAGAAACAACCAGAAAATAATAGGAACATCCATGTTTCTGATAGCCAAGGCTCAGTATACACGGAAAGTAACTGTTTTTTTTTCTCCGTGAAAGCCATAGAAACATGCCGGTACCTTTCCCTGAAGTCATATTCCTAAAAGTAGTTTTATTTGACCTCGAAGTATATCCCTGCTGGATATTACCCACATGCATAAATCATTACATTAACTGGATTTTATTGCTATGACTTACTACTGGCAGTCTGCTTACCAATACAATGTAATTCTTAACTCCAGAGGCTGAATGATAACCTCATAATGTAGCTCCAAACTACAGGGAGCATAACTGAGCAAGAAACTCTACTGACTTCATCAGTTCTAATGAGGTGGATGAACCTAGAACCAATTATACAGAGTGAAGTGAATCAGAAAGAGAAAGATAACATATTCTAACACATATATATGGAATCTAGAAAAACAGTACTAAAGAATTTATTTACAGGGAAACAATGGAGAAACAGACATAGAGAATAGACTTATGGACATGGGGAGAGGGGAGGAGAGGGTGAGATGTATGGAAAGAGTAATATGGAAGCTTATGTTATCATATACAAAATAGATAACCAACGGGAATTTGCTATATGGCTCAGGAAACTCAAACAGGGGCTCTGTACCAACCAGGAGGGGTGGGGTGGGGAGGGAGATGGGAGGTAGTTTCTAAAGGGAGGGCATATATGTATACCTATGGCTGATTCATGTTGAAGTTTGACAGAAAACAGCAAAATTCTATAAAGCAATTATCCTTCAGTAAAAAATAAATAGATAAAAAAAAGGAAAGAAACTCTACTGACTTCAGAAATTTGAATCCGTCACAATTTATGTCAAAAGGAATTATCATTATGTCAGGAAGAACCATCCAGGGGATGGTCCATTTTGTCTCCTGACCTCCATGACAGGACTCCAAACTTTCTTCAGAGAGCAGGGCAGTCTATGACACTTCCACCCAATGTCACTTCCTGCCTCCTTCCCCCGGTAGAGTTTTCAGTCTGAGGGTTCAGCCAGCCTTCCTACCTCCTGCCTCATTTTCTCTTACTGGTGTTTCCTCTCACTGAATCTCCAGATGGGCTTCTACTTCTAGAGAACCAGGAAAACAATCTCTACTCCTCCTCTTGAGGTCTGGGAGGGTTCCCAGGTTGAGTCAGGAGGGAGCATGTAGGAAGAGTCAAGTAGCCCCAGGGGATCAGGAGGACCTGTGCAGGGTAGTGGGGAGTGAGAGGGGCCCTGCTGTTTGTGGAAGGGAGCATAGCCCTCCTAGCTCTCTCACAGTCAAATATCCTCATGGAGAAGCATTTAGTGCAATACTCAGACAATTTTAAATACTTAAAAAAAATTTTTTTTTCTCTTTTTCTTTCTTTACAGAGAAAACAGAGGAAATTTTGATTTCAGTCATTGGGGTCGTTGTTGCTGACTCTGCCTCAACCGCACATTCCTATGGCTTTTATTGCAATCCTATTTTGCCATGGATTCTACAACCAATCAGTCTTCACAATCAGGGCTTTAAATCCCTAGATGAGCAGACTAACTCTTCAGTAGTACACAAGCTGTAGTACAGATTGTTGGAGAATTTTTCAACTCTAAGAGCCTGCCAGTGAAAGATTTCTATTTTCGATTTTTGATTATACAATGATGGTTGAAAAACCTATCTTAATTGTGTTCAATAATAGAAAACCTAATGTAATTTGTAATCATGAATATTCCAGTCAATAAAATGTTAAATACTATTATCTCTATTAAAATACCCTTTTTGTGGTTGGATTGGATTCATTTCAGATCAGTTGCTCAGTCGTGTCCGACTCTGTGACCCCACGGACTGCAGCATGCCAGGCCTCTCTGTCCATCACCAACTGCCAGAATCCACCCCAAATTCATGTCCATTGAGTCAGTGATGCCATCCAAACATCTCATCCTCTGCTGTCCCCTTCTCCTCCTGCCTCAATCTTTCCCAGCATAAGGGTGTTTTCCAATGAGTCAACTCTTCACATCAGGTGGCCAAAGTATTGGAATTTCAGCTTCAACATTAGTCCTTCCAATGAACACCCAGGACTGATCTCCTTTAGGATGGACTGGTTGGATCTCCTTGCAGTCCAAGGGACTCTCAAGAGTCTTCTCCAACACCACAGTTCAAAAGCATCAATTCTTCGGCACTCAGTTTTCTTTGTAGTCCAACTCTCACATCCATATGTGACTACTGGAAAAAACATAGCCTCAACTAGATGGACCTTTGTGGACAAAGTAATGTCTCTGCTTTTTAATATGCTATCTAGGTTGGTCATAACTTTCCTTCCAAGGAGTAAGCGTCTTTTAATTTCATGGCTGCAGTCACCATCTGCAGTGATGTAGTCCAACTCTCACATCCATACGTGACTACTGGAAAAAACATAGCCTCAACTAGATGGACCTTTGTGGACAAAGTAATGTCTCTGCTTTTTAATATGCTATCTAGGTTGGTCATAACTTTCCTTCCAAGGAGTAAGCGTCTTTTAATTTCATGGCTGCAGTCACCATCTGCAGTGATTTTGGAGCCCAGAAAAATAGTCAGTCACTGTTTCCCCATCTGTTTGCCATGAAGTGATTGGACTAGATGCCATGATCTTAGTTTTCTGAACGTTGAGCTTTAAGCCAACTTTCTCACTCTCCTCTTTCACTTTCATCAAGAGGCTCTTTAGTTCTTCTTCACTTTCTGCCATAGGGTGGTGTTATCTGCATATCTGAGGTTACTGATATTTCTCCCAGTAATCTTGATTCCAGTTTGTGCTTCATCCAGACACACAAATACTTCTAGTAACTATAATTATAGAAATAGTCTCAAAGGTCAATAAATAATCCATTACTTGAAAATTTATTTAAAAGTACAGACAACTGCACTTCTCTCTATTGTAAAGCTTCAAAAACTCTAGAAGAAGAATCTGAGAACTTGAATTCTCACAAATACTCCATGTCAATCTTCTGATTAAAAATGTTAGCCAAGACAGACTTAAATTCTAAGACATAGGACATACCTGTAACTTAATGAATTGCAGAGACTATTCAAAATATTGCATGATTTCTGAAGTTTGGAAGAAAAAAAGTTACGTTATTTTCTCTCTCATAAAGCATCAAGAGACAGTTCAATGATCCTGGCAGGCCAGGCAACTCTGCTTTTACCAATCTAGGATATTCACTTGTAGTCCAAGTCTGATGCTCCTCTATTTCTCTTTACCTCTGAGGCAACAAGAAACTGAATGAAATTTGATTGGTCAAAAACTTATTTAAAGTTTGGTTTTAATGGCAGAAATGCAGACTGCTAGAAAGCAAGTTTCAAGTTGCTACATATGTGATATCAGATCTGCTCTTCCTTTCAGTAAATATTTTCACCTCTAAGAGATAATCTACATGGGAGTTACTTTCATTTACTTTCCTTAGTATTAATTCTTAATGAAAGTATCCATTAAAATGTACAAATATGGAGCCACATTATAAAAATGAATTCAACTACTTTCATTGCTTTTTTTTTTTATTATAGAATACATATATAAAAGCATTATTCAGTGAATGCTGGTAAATTCATGTATGTATTCTTTTACTTGGAAGTGGGGTATCTCGATACAGCTGGTCCAGAGAAGCACAGCTACCGCTCCTGACCTTGGACGTGGGGTATCTCCTCTCAACCGGTTGCTGCTCCAGCACCATGTGGCCACCACTCCAAAGTCAGAAAAACCCCGGTAAGACGGTAAGCACTGGAGCGGCTGTGAGGAGATACCCCACATCCAAGGGCAAAGGAGAAACCCCAGCAAAACAGTAGGAGCAGCAAATTCACGTTTAGAATCAAACCCTGTTTCTGCCAGAGATGCTCAGAGGGCTCAAACAAACCTTGTGCGCATCAGGACCCAGGGACCCCACAGAGACTGAGACAGAACTGTGTTTGAGTGCTTCCTGTGGAGGTACAGATCAGCAGTGGTCTGCCACAGGGATAGGGGCTCTGGTGTGGGTATGATAGAAGTCCTCTTGGAGGATGTCACCATTAACCCCACTATAGAACTGCCAGAACTTACGTAGGACTGAGAAACATACTCTTGGAGGGCACAACAGAACCTTGTGCACCAGGACCTAGGAAAAGGAACAATGACCCCACAGGAGACTTGCCTGTGGGTGTCCAGGTGTCTCCTGTGAAGCAGTGGGTCAGTGCTGGCCTGCTGCAGGGTTGGGGGCACAGACTGTAGCAGTACATGCCTGGGATCTTGTGAGGGAAGTTACTATTATTTTCATTACCTCCACCACAGTGTGGCCTCTGGTAAATAGCAGGGAGGGAACACAGCTCCACCCATCAACAGAAAATTAGATTCAAGATTTACTGAGCACAACCCTGCCCATCAGAACAAGACCCAGTATCCCCCTCAGTCAGTCTATCCCATCAGGGGGCTTTCATAAGCCTCTTATCCTTCTCCATCAGAGGGAAGACAGACTGAAACACATAATCACAGAAAACCAACCAATCTGATCACATGGACCACAGCCTTGTCTAACTCAATGAAACTATGACCCATGCCATGTAGGGCCACCCAAGAAGGATGGGTCATGGTGGAGAGTTCTGACAAAATGTGGTCAACTGGAGAAGGGATGGCAAACCACTTCAGTGTTCTTGCCTTGAGAAGCCCTGAACACTATGAAAAGGCAAGAAGATAGGACACTGAAAGATGAACTCCCCAGGTTGGTAGGTATCCAATATGCTACTGGAGATCAGTGGAGAAAAAACTCCAGAAAGAATGAAGAGACGGAGCCAAAGCAAAATACCCATCTGTGGATGTGACTGGTGATAGAAGCAAGGTCTGACACTATAAAGAGCAATACTGCATAGGAACCTGGAATGTCAGGTCCATGAATCAAGGCAAATTGGAAGTGATCAAACAGGAGATGGTAAGAGTGAACATCAACATTTTAGGAAACAGTGAACTAAAATGACTGGAATGGTGAATTTAACTCAGATGACCATTATATCTACTACTGTGGGCAAGATTCCCTGAGAAAAAATGGAGTAGTCATCATAGTCAACAAAAGAGTCTGAAATGCAGTACTTGGATGCAATCTCGAAAACAACAGAATAATCTCTGTTCATTTCCAAGGCAAACCATTCAGTATCACAGTAATCCAAGTCCACATCCCAAACAGTAATGCTGAAGAGCTGAAGATGAAAGGTTCTATGAAGATCTACAAGAACTTTTAGAAATAACAACCAAAAAATATGTCTATTATAGGGGACTGGATTGCAAAAGTAGGATGTCAAGAAACACCTGGAGTAATACGCAAATTTGGCCTTGGAGCACAGAATGAAACAGGGCAAAGGCTAATAGAGTTCTGCCAAGATAATGCACTGGTCATAGCAAATACCCTCTTCCAACAACACAAGAGAAGACTCTACACATGGACATCACCAGACAGTCAATACTGAAATCAGATTGATTATATTCTTTGCAGCCAAAGATGGACAAGCTCTATCCAATCAGCAAAAACAAGACTGGGAGCTGACTGTGGCTCAGATCATAAACTCCTTATTGCCAAATTCAGACTTAAATTGAAGAAAGTAGGGAAAACCATTAGATCATTCCATTCAATTCAGTTCAGTTCAGTCGCTCAGTCGTGTCTGACTCTTTGGAACCCCATGAATCGCAGCACGCCAGGCCTCCCTGTCCATCACCAACTCCCAGAGTTCACTCAGACCCATGTCCATCGAGTCAGTGATGCCATCCAGCCATCTCATTCTCTGTCGTCCCCTTCTCCTCCTGCCCCCAACCCCTCCCGGGATCAGAGTCTTTTCCAATGAGTCAACTCTTCGCATGAGGTAGCCAAAGTACTGGACCTAAATCAAATCCCTAACAATTATACAGTGGAAGGGAGAAATAGATTTAAGGGACTAGATCTGATAGACAGAGTGCCTGATGAACTATGGACAGAGGGTCGAGACATTGTGCAAGAGACAGGGATCAAGACCATCCCCATGGAAAAAGAAATGCAAAAAAGCAAAATGGCTGTCTGAGGAGGCCTTACAAATAGCTTTGAAAAGAAAAGAAGTGAAAAGCAAAGGAGTAATGGAAAGATATACCCATTTGAATGCAGAGTTCCAAAGAATACAAGGAGAGAAAAGAAAGCCTTCCTCAGTGATCAATGCAAAGAAATAGAGGAAAACAAGAGTGGGAAAGACCAGAGATCTCTTGAAGAAAATTAGAGATACCAAGGGAACATTTCATGCAAAGATGGGCTCAATAAAGGACAGAAATGGTATGGACCTAATAGAAGCAGAAGATATTAAGAAGAGGTGGCAAGAATACACCGAAAAACTGTACAAGAAAGATCTTCAAGACCCATATGATCATGAAGGTGTGATCACTCACCAAGAGCCAGACATCCTGCAATGTGAAGTCAAGTGGGCCTTAGGAAGCATCACTACAACCAAAGCTAGTGGAGGTGATAGAATTCCAGTTGAGCCATTTCAAATGCTGAAAGATGATGCTGTGAAAGTGCTGTACTCGATATGCCAGCAAATTTGGAAAACTCAGCAGTGGCCACAGGACTGGAAAAGGTCAGTTTTCATTCTAATCCCAAAGAAAGGCAATGCCAAAGAATGCTCAAACTACCACACAATTGCAGTCATCTTACACGCTAGCAAAGTAATGCTCAAAATTCTCCAAGCCAGGCTTCAGCAATACGTGAACCATGAACTTCCAGATGTTCAAGCTGGTTTTAGAAGAGGCAGAGGAACCAGAGATCAAATTGCCAACATTTGTTGGATCATCAAAAAAGCAAGAGAGTTCCAGAAAAACCATCTACTTCTGCTTTATTGACAATGCCAAAGCCTTTGACTGTGTGGATCACAACAAACTCTGGAAAATTCTGAAAGAGATGGGAATACCAGACCACCTGACCAGTCTGTTGAGAAATCTGTACGCAGGTCAGGAAGCAACAGTTAGAACAGGACGTGGAACAACAGACTGGTTCCAAATAGGAAAGGAGTACATCAAGGCTATATATTGTCACCCTGCTTACTTAACTTATATGCAGAGTACATCATGAGAAACACTGGGCTGGAGGAAGCACAAGCTGGAATCAAGCCTTCTGGGAGAAATACCAATAACTTCAGATATGCAGATGACACCACCCTTATGGCAGAAAGTGAAGAGGAACTAAAGAAACTCTTGATGAAAGTGAAAGTGGAGAGTGACAAAGTTGGCTTAAAGCTCAACATTCAGAAAACTAAGATCATGGCATCCAGGCCCATCACTTCATGGCAAATAGATGGGGAAACAGTAGAAACTGTGGCAGACTTTATTTTCTTGGGCTCCAAAATCACTGCAGATGGTGACTGCAGCCATGAAATTAAAAGACGTTTACTCCTTGGAAGGAAAGTTATGACCAACCCAGATAGCATATTAAAAAGTAGAGACATTATTTTGCTGACAAAGGTCCATCTAGTCAAAGCTATAGTTTTTCCAGTAGTCATGTATGGATGTGAGAGTTGGACTACAAGAAAGCTGAGCACTGAAGAATTGATGCTTTTGAACTGTGGTGTTGGAGAAGACTCTTGAGAATCCCTTGGACTGCAATGAGGTCCAACCAGTTCATCCTAAAGGAGATCAGTCCTGGGTGTTCATTGGAAGGACTAATGTCGAAGCTGAATAATTTGGCCACCTGATATGAAGAACTGATTCACTGGAAAAAACCCTTATGCTTGGAAAGATTGAGGGCAAGAGGAGAATGGGACGATGGAGGATCAAATGGTTGTATGGCATCACCAACTCAATGGACATGAGTTTGAGTAAACTCCGGGAGTTTGTGATGGACAGGGAGGACCTGTGTTCTGCAGTCCATGGAGTCACAAAGAGTCACACATGACTGGAAACTGAACTGAACTGATTCTTTTACTTAATATTTTTTTTAATATAACTGAAGAATACTTGACTTACAATATTTTGTTAGTTTCAGGTGTACAGTAAAGTGATTCTGTCTTGCCTAGAGAATTCCATGGATAGAGGAGCCTGGCGGGCTACAGTCCATGGGATCACAAAGAGTCGGACACGACTGAGCGACTTCACTCACTCACTCATACACATACACTCACTCACACATATATATACTTTCTCATATTCTTTTCTTCTAGGTTATTACACATATTAAGGATAGCTCCCTGTGCTATATGTTAGTTGTTTACTGTTTATCTATTGTACGTATGGTAACCTTTCCCTTCTCCAGGTGATCTTCACAACCCAGGAAATTAATCAGGATCTCCTGCATTGCAGGTGGATTCTTTACCAGCTGAGTCATAAGGGAAGCCCACTGTATTTATAGTATTGTTTATATGTTATTCCTGAATTTCTAATTTACCCCTCTCTGCTCTGCTCCCCCCCCCACCACACACACACACCTTGTTGGTAACCAAAAGCTTGTCTTCTATGTGCTTCAGTCTATTTATGTTTTGGACATAAGCTCATTTGTATCGCTTTTTAGATTCACATATAAGTGATATCATATGCATTTGTCATTCTCTGTCTGGCTTACCTCACTTAGTATGTTAAGTGAGCCCCATCAATGTTGCTGCAAATGGCATTTATTTCACTCTTTTATGTGGCAGAGTAATTTTCCATTGCATGTCTGTATGTGTGTGTGTTGTTACCCAAACGTTATTGCCTGGACATGTACCAATATTCACCTACAAAACCAATTACCAGCACTGACATTAAGCTTCTACAAAATTCCCATCAATAATGTGTAAAATTTATCCACTAACTGATAGACACTTCGATTGTTTCCACAATATGACTATTATGACTAATGTTACTATGATATTATTGTCTTTTTATAGACTTATATTATCATTTCTTCCAGGTAAATTCCTAGGAATGACAGGTATATGTTGAACTTTACAAAGAAATGCCAAACTATTTTTCAAAGTGAATGTATCTTTTTATATTCTCATCAACAATGTATGAGTATATTGGTCTTTCCATTTCTTACCAACACTTGTTATTAACTGTATTTTGGATTATTGCCCTTATAGGATTGCCTCTTCTTTTGCAATAATCAAAATGTACTTTATTCAGTATAATAAATTTATATATGTACACTATGGCCTTAAGTTCTTATTTTCTTAAATGAGAACAAAATTAAATAGAAGATAATACACCAAATATTAAAGTGGCTGCATCGTGGTGGTGGAACTGTTTATCTTTACTTTTGCAACTTTCAGAATCTTCCACCTAAAAAAAAAAAAAAAAAAAGAATCTTCCACCTTAACTAGAAGCATGTATTTACTATCAGAAGGGAAAAAATAATCCTCAAGAAAGGAACAAAATATGTCAAAGCTTTTAAATGCTAAATAATGTTACCTATATTAACATTCCCAAAGAGTGATAGACACCAAAACATTCTCTCCATTTTCCAGGCTGACATTCTGAGCCAGGCTGGGGTTACTAAGATCTAACCCTCAATCAGGGTTAGACGTTTCCTCAATCAGGCTAGATGTCTGTGTGCACAGCTATCGCTGCATCTATCCTGCAGTGTTTTCTGGGTACTATGTGGACATGGTGACCCTGGCTGTTCTGAACCTGCTTGTTCCTCTAAGTGAAAGTGAAGTCGCTTACTCATGTCTGACTCTTTGCGACCCCATGGACTGTAGCCCACCAGGCTCCTCCACCCATGGGATTCTCCGGCAAGAGTACTGGAGTGGGTTGCCATTTCCTTCTCCAGGGGATCTTCCTGACTCAGGGATGGAACCCAGGTCTCCCGCATTGCAGGCAGATGCTTTAGCCTCTGAGCCACCAGGGAAGCTTGTTCCTCTAGACACATCCTAATGCTGCTTAGTTCCTCTGACACTCATGTATAAGAGCCATTACAACAAACACTACAGGTTACGTATTATGAAATATTAATTGTTTTGTATTTTGGTGATGATCACCCAAGCCTCCTCCTCCTCTAAAATTGCAAATGCTACTGGTGCGTGTGTTCTCAGCCACTGTAGCCATGTCCAACTCTCTGCTACCCTACAGACTGCAGCCTGCAAGGCTCCTTTGTCCATGGGATTCCCCAGGCAAGAATACTGGAGTGGGTTGTCATGCTCTTCTCCAAAATGTCACTGGATTAGCACATAACCAGAAATCGTGTCCAAATTAATACTTTCCATTCGTCTAAGTACTAATACTGTACCATTCTAGGAACTGTGAAAAAGCTTACAATCTTACAATGAAAATGAACTATGTGTTCAAAACATAGGGATCTAAGTGCTGTATCATATGTGCTGCAGAATTTAAATACTGGAGCAAAGTATTTTAATGGAGACATTCATGGAAGGTCTGACAGGGTTTGGAAAATAAGTTGTTTTATTGAGATGGACTATTAGTGTGCTATTAATAATGTCACTATTATACTGTGAATAGTAATACTATTAGTAATATACTAATATTATCAGTAATATACTAATACTATTAGTAATATACTAATAGTAATACTATTACTATTCACAGTATAATAGTGACATTATTAATAGCATACTAATAGTACTAATAATACTACTAGTATTACTAATATTATATACTATTTATATACTATATATATATGTTCTATTCAACATGTATATTCTGTTCCAAAATATATCTATTTTTCCTTAAAAACTTCACACAAACTTTACTCTTATTCATATTCTTTACCTAAAATGTAGTATATTTAGTTCCAAAATATACAAACAGCACATACAGCTCAATATAAAAATATAGCAAACAATCCAATCAAAAAATAGGCAGGAGACCTGAATAAATATTTCTTCAAATAAGACATACAGATAGATGGCCAACAGCCACGTGAAAAGATGCTCAACACTGTTAATTTTTACAGAAATGCAAATCAAAACCACAATGAGGTATCACTTTATACTGTCAGAATGGCCATCATCCAAAAGTCTATAAATAATAAATGCTAAGGAAAGTGTGGAGAAATATGAACCCTCTTACACTGTTGGTGTGAACATTAATTGGTACAGTCATGACAGCTTATGGTGAATGATCTCAGATTCATCATCTCTGAAGAAGAGTTAGCTTTGGGACCAGGAACCAGTGCAGCAGTTTTAGTAAAGAGACTTAGACATCAGAAAGGGAAAGGAGAATGCTCCACTTGCTAGTCTTATCAAGGTCTTATATACTTTTACCAGATCCACTCCCACAACAGACATCTTAAATTAACAAGATTAGAACTAACAATAGGAAGGTCTTACCAGACCCACTCCCACAATAAACATTTTAAGATAACAGGATTAATCAAGGTTCTTAAGAAGGAAAAACACGCCCTTCTTAATAATACATTGCTATTATATAGTTTAAGATGAGTTGTTCTGTTATGTAATCATCAGCTCTGGACTTAAAGAAAGTTAGTCTTAAAGACTGTTGTCATAAGAACTCAGAGTTTAAGAAAAATGCCTTATGTGACTAAGACAAAGCAATGTGTGTGTGTATATATATATATATATATATATTTTTTAAACCATGTTTGTTCTTTTCTCCTCCTTGAGAGCCCCGGACCTCTTTCTCCTCCTCAAGGGCCCCAGACTCCTTATGAACTTAACTAAGAATTAGCTCTCTCAGTCACTATGAAAAACAATATGGAAGTTCCTTAACAAACTGTAAGTAGAATTACCATATGACTCAACAATCCCACTCTTGGGCATATCGAGAGAAAACTCTAATTTGAAAAGATACATGCACATCAAAGTTCATTGCAACATTATTTAAATACAATAGCCAAGACATGGAAGCAAACAAAGTATCCATCAAGAGATGAATGGATAAAAAGGATACATACATATTATTTAATCCATAAAAAGAATGAAATAATGCCATTTGCAGCAACAAAGGACCTAGAGATTATCATACTAAGTGAAGTAAAGGAGAAAAAAACAAATATTGTATGATATCACTTATATATGTAATCTTAAAAAAGTGGTACAAATAAACTTTTTCATAAAATAGAAATAGACTCAAGACACAGAAAACAAACTTATAGTTACCAAAAAGGAAAATCAGGGGCAGAGAAAGTGAAAGTGAAGTTGCTCAGTCATATCCGACCCTGTGACCCCGTGGACTGTAGCCCACCAGGCTCCTCCGTCCATGGGATTCTCAGGCAAGAATACTGGAGTGGGTTGCCATTTCCTTCTCCAGGGGATCTTCTTGACCCAGGGATCAAACCCAGGTCTCCGGCATTGCAGACAGATGCTTTAACCTCTGAGCCACCAAGGAAGGCAAAAAGGAAAAGATATATATATAGTTACCAAAAAGGAAAATCAGGGGCAGGGGGGGAGATAAATTAGGAGTTTGGGATTAATGCATAGATACTGGAATCAAGATTGCCAGGAGAAATATCAGTAATCTCAGATATGCATATAACATCACCCTTATGGCAGAAAGTGAAGAACTAAAGAGCCTCTTGATGAGAGTGAAAGAGGAGAATGAAAAAGTTGGCTTAAAGCTCAATATTCAGAAAATGAAGATCATGGCATGCGGTCCCATCACTTCATGGGAAATAGATGGGGAAACAGTGGAAACTGTGGCAGACTTTATTTTCCTGGGCTCCAAAATCACTGCAGATGGTGACTGCAGCCATGGAATTAAAAGNTTGCATCAAAGGGAACACATACTGTAGGAAATAATAACCTACTTGTACTGACTGAGTTCTCAACCTTATCTTGTTATAAAAAACAAAAGTATACACTTTCAAAATCATAAGGAGACTAATGCAACTAATGGAGAAAAAAGTGATATTATATCCTATCAAATAACAAAGAAAAGGGTCAGGCTTTCCTAAGACCTTACTGCCTTTCAACCTTTCAACCTATGCCAGCTCCTTACAGCTCACAGTAGTAGGCAGACACATGCCATGCAAATGGCTGCAATGAAGAGGAAAAGGAAATGTCATCACAGCACCCTCCTCTCCTTCCTCTCGGTGGCCAACTCTGCACATGAGCTAACGGTGCGGCTGGGACTCAGCGCAGTTCAGTTCAGTCGCTCAGTCATGGCCGACTCTTTGCGACCCCATGAATCGCAGCACGCCAGGCCTCCCTGTCCATCACCAACTCCTGGAGTTCACTCAGACTCACGTCCATCGAGTCTGTGATGCCATCCAGCCATCTCATCTTCAGTCGTCCCCTTCTCCTCCTGACCCCAATCCCTCCCAGCATCAGAGTCTTTTCCAATGAGTCAACTCTTCGCATGAGGTGGCCAAAGTACTGGAGTTTCACCTTCAGCATCATTCCTTCCAATGAAATCCCAGGGCTGATCTCCTTCAGAATGGACTGGTTGGATCTCCTTGCAGTCCAAGGGACTCTCAAGAGTCTTCTCCAACACCACAGTTCAAAAGCATCAGTTCTTTGGCACTCAGCTTTCTTCACAGTCCAACTCTCACATCCACACATGACCACTGGAAAAACCATAGCCTTGACTAGACAGACATTTGTTGGCAAAGTAATGTCTCTGCTTTTGAATATGCTCTCTAGGTTGGTCATAACTTTTCTTCCAAGGAGTAAGTGCCTTTTAATTTCATGGTTGCAATCACCATCTGCAGTGATTTTGGAGCCCAAAAAAATATTTGACACTGCTGCCACTGTTTCCCCATCTACTTCCCAGGAAGTGATGGGACCAGATGCCATGATCTTCGTTGTCTGAGTGTTGAGTTTTAAGCCAACCTTTTCACTCTCCTCTTTCACTTTCATCAAGAGGCTCTTTAGCTCCTCTTCACTTTCTGCCATAAGGGTGGTGTCATCTGCATATCTGAGGTTATTGATATTTCTCCCGGCAATCTTGATTCCTGCTTGTGTTTCTTCCAGTCCAGCATTTCTCATGATGTACTCTGCATATCAGTTAAATAAGCAGGGTGACAATATACAGCCTTGACTCATGCGCCTATTATTCTACTAAAACTGGCCTCTTCAAAGTTATAACGATTTCCCAGTGAGTAAAATTAACTGGGTTCATTTCCTTGCCCTTGCTCTAAAAATTCTACCCTGATAACTGAGCCTCTCCTTCATGAAAATCTTTTCAATGTTAATAAAGATTCAGGGTTTTAAAGTTCCTTTTTGAGCCCTTCCTGCCAGACCCCCCCAGGAAAGAGGACTTCCCCAAAGCTGACCTTATCTCTCTTTGCCTTGGTATTCTCATGTGTTCAACTACTAGATCAATAAAAATGAGAGGAAGGTCTAAAATCTCTCTTTTTAAAAAATTTTTATTTTTACTTTATTTTACTTTACAGTACTGTATTGGTTTTGGCATATATTGACACAAATCTGTCACGGGTGTACATGAACTCCCAAACATGAGCCCCCCTCCCACCTCCTACCCCACATCATCCCTCCGGATCATCCCCATACACCAGCCCCAAGCATCCTACATTGAACATAGACTGGCGATTCATTTCTTGCATGATAGTATACATCTCTTTTCCCCAAAGTTCTAGAGTTCTCTTTACTTCCCATGCAGTAGGTTGACTTTCTTGTGAACGTAGCCGTCCAGGTGTCGCATTGATACCTCAAACTCAAATGGTCAAAAACCAAATATACTCATCTCTCTTCTCCCCTACTGCCACAAAACACAAACCACAAAACCACAGAACTGGAACCCTCCTCCCAACTGCTCTCTTTCTTTGGCTGAAGACACTTTTTCTAGAGAATCGTGTTGGACACCAGCGTCAGACTGAACTTTTCCATTCCCTCTCTGCCCATTTCAGGGGAGCCTGCCTCGCCATTGTCCCTGATGTCGGTCTTGTCTCTGTCCTTCTCACTGTACACCTTCCAGAGCTAGTTCTCACTGGCTCTTATCTGGATTTTTTTTTTTACGTCTCTATTTGTCCCTATGCATTCCATTCTCAATGCTATTTTCTTAAATATTGACTGTTATCCTTTCTCCATGTCATTTTGCATAAAGAAACCACATAGCTGACTTCTACTGATAACCCCAAGTGATCTTTGCTCAGGTCCAAAACAGTTTCCTATGATCTCACCTCCTTTGCCAAAGCCATAGGAACTCAACCTACTAGTTAACCCTGCTCTCGGGGTTATTTCCCCCTACCCCCACATTAAGCCTAAGTACAAAATGAGATAAGCTGTCCTGAATGTCTACTCTCAGCTTCTTCTTTTTAGCATTAGAAAAAGTGTACTCCTCAGCTAAACACTATATTTAATAGCCTCTTTTATTGCTAGGTGATCATGTGACTATATTTTGGCCAATGGGATATGAGCAGAAATCACATGCACAGCTCTCAGACTGTGCCTCCAGAAGAAAGCAGCAGGTGCCCCACTTCTTTCTCCCTTTCCATCTTTAATCTCGCCAATGCCAGAAACACCTTAGGGGGTGGGGACTGACAAGGATTCTGGGTCCTAAACAAACTCCTGGAGCAGCACCATGCATTCCCATCCCTCTTTTCCATGTCCCTATAATTTGGATATTTATGTGTGGAAGAAACAAGCCTTTGCTATTTTATTCTGTTATTTGGTAGCTGATAAAACAGGTTATCTAATAAATAGACACAATCTCTCCAACACCTCTTCTCCTTGTGAACAACAATGACATGTGTGGCTCCAGAGATATTGTAGAGCAAAGATTCAAACAGTAGCTTCTAATGCCAACAGAAAAGTCTAATTGGTATTACACAGAAAGGAACATTGTGCAAGAAATAGAGGAACATATTTTCAGTGTGGGCCCTAATAAGGAAATAAATCTTCCTAGAAAAAGGCCCACAGCTACAGGACATTTGATACAGATAGAAAATTAGAGAGCTGCAGCAATCACACCATTGCTATTAGGAAGAAAAGGAGACATTCTGAAGAACACAATAGAGAGAAGTAAAACTAACAAGAACGTGTCATTGGCTCATAGAAAGACTCAGAACTTGGAGATGAGGGTCAGGAGAAACAGAAGCTGCAGTCCCAATGCAGGCTGACATGGAGTGAAAACATTCCAAGGTTTATTAAAGAGCAATGCAATTGAAAGAATCCACCTGCAATGCAGGAAACCCCAGTTCAATTCCTGGGTCGGGAAGATCCACCAAAGAGAAGGGATAGGCTACCCACTCCAGTATTCCTGGGCTTCCCCAGTTGCTCAGCAGGTACAGAATCCACTTGTAATGTGGAGACCTGGGTTCCATCCCTGAGTTGGGAAGATCCCCTGGAGAAGGGAATGGCTACCCACTACAGTATTCTGGCCTGGAGAATTCCATGGACTGTATAGTCCATGCACAAAGAGTTGAATACGACTAAGCGACTTTCACTTTCTTAATGGAATTGAAAGCACAAAAGCATAAGGGAAATTCAGAATAGATCACAACAGATGCTAGAATCTAAACTAAAATTTAAGACTGTTTCTGTAGCAAGGAAAAATCCTGGGTTCATACCTGAACTCCACTGAAACACATTTATACTTATCTAGTTACTGATCATATTTGGATTTATGTTAAAGAATAGTTGTAAGAAAACTGTTTCCCCCAGATGCTAACCAGCAAGAGGCAAAAAGGTCATCAAGGACACAGTGAAATTACTCTGTTCTCTGAGATAAGGAAGTGAGTTGTGGTTACTGAGTTTGGCTCAGTGACAGGGAGATTCCAACCTCCACAAATAGTCCTTGAAGTGGACATGTCTGGTGCACAGATTGTGTATTTCGGTTCATCCTGGTTCAGGTTTCTAAGAATTAGCTGTTTTTCCTGTTTTGGCAAGACTAAATAGTCTTGCAGCATCACAAGCAGCTGTGAACTCCATTAGGAATCCTGGATAAAGGAAACCCAGTGCTACATCTCTTCTCCAGCTTTTGCCAGTCTATGTAGCCTAGGTCAAATGAATCACAAGGGTGTGTGTGTGTGTGTGTGTGTGTGTGTGTGTGTGTGTGTGCGTGCGTGCTTCCTAGCTATCTATAAGCCACCAAAAATACTGGAGTAATAAAGAAAAATAATTCTATGGGTTAGGTCATTTTCAACAAATCCTTTTGCAACCTTTATAAAATGCAGAAGTAAGAAATCCCTTCAGATGTAATACTCACAGGATGCCTTAGAACATAGCATTAATTGCATGGATTTCAGTATCAGAGAGGCCTGGGGTTAAATCCTAGCTTTACCGCTGGACTTCATGTATAACTTATAAATCACCTCCAAACTTCAGTATATTCTACTGCAAAATTAAGATCAAGTAATAACACAGACAAGCATATAATTGAATGTATGATAAGTGCTATTACAAATCAAAATACTGCAGGGAGATATTACAGGAGGTCTGACCTAGTTTGGGAAATCAGAGCATGCTTCCCTAAAGAAGTGAATTTCCAGCAAGATATCAAGGATGAAGAGGGCTAACCCAGGCTTAGCAAAGAGGGTTCCAGACAAGAGAAAATGTCTTCAGTTCTTAGATATCTGAACATGTCTTCAGGCTGCCTTTAAAGAATGGAAGGCAAATATCACTGAACGTTGCAAAGGAGATTTTCCTTCATAACTCTGTCTTCTGATGTCTGGTGCAGGATCTGAGAAATCAGATGCAAATCTGATCTATGTTTTTTAAGATTTTGTTTTCTTCTCTTGAAACTTTTATGATATCATGCTTATCTTTGGTGTTCCAAAAATTCAATATCATGGTATGGATTACTACATGGGAGCAATCAAATTAGAAGTTTCCTTCTTCAGGTCTAGGTTATTGTCTTCTAGTATTTTCTTGCTAATTCTTTTTGTTTGCTTTTTCTATTTGTCTGAGATTCCTATACTGCAGTCCTTTTATTGGTGCTATGCCTTATTGCTTTATTTTTCATATTTTCATCTATTTGTCCTCTTGCTCTATTATCTCCATGATTATCTCAAAACTGTTTCCTAACTTTATTGATGTAAAATTTCCACAATAATTTTTTTATTCTTTAAGAATGTTCTCTAGTTCTCTAATGAACAGGTCCTTTATCACAGTATCCCTAATTCTTATTTTAGATACGTTATTCTGTCAAGCTTTTCTGAGTATATGAGATTAAATTAAAAAAAAATAAGAGACTTATGCACCCAGAATTATTATATGTTCATCTAGAATAAACTTTCTTCCTTGTTTTTTTTTTTTTTTTTATCTTTTAATTTCATGCTGTTGGATCAGAAAGTGGAGTTGCTAATATAGGTTTCATTCACTGTTATTTAAAAAGGACTTTTTCCTAAGTATTTTCCTTGAGTGGGAATTCTGACCGGGACATTTGTGTGGCATAGGGAAGCATCAGAGGAAGGAGCTGAAGGCAAAGAATGAAAATTTCCAAATAGTTTGTTTTGCTGTTTAGTGGCTAAGTCATGTCCAACACCATAGACTGCAGTCTGCCAGGCTCCTCTGTCCATGGGATTACCCAGGGAAAAATACTGGAGTTTGTTGCCATTTCTTTTTCCAGGGGAAATTTCCGACCCAAGGATTGAACCTGCATCTCCTGCATTGCAAGTGAACTATTTCCCACTGAGCCACCAGGGAAACCCTGCAGGTTAAGGTATTAAAAGGACAGGGAACCACCTGACAGCTTTCAGGTGGCTGGATTTCAGTCTTCAGATCTGTTATGTCAGTTGACATAACAAGAAGACTTCACTTTGACTTAACAAGAAGACTTTACTCCTTTTAATCTGAGGCATTAATATCCATCTAGAAGCCTTAGCTTTCCCAAGTCATTTCATTCAATTTCTTTACAGAAGAATCAGGAGTTTTGTTGTTAACTAAACACTTGCCACATGACTTTGTTCTAAAAACAGAAGTTAGGGAGAAGTATGGAAAGCCTCTCAATTTCTACTGTATGTCAAGGCTGTATAGTGTCACCCTGCTTATTTAACNATTTCTTAAGAGGCAGGTCAGGTGGTCTGGTATTTCCATCTCTTTCAGAATTTTCCACTGTTTATTGTGATCCACACAGTCAAAGGCTTTGGCATAGTCAATAAAGCAAAAATAGATGTTTTTCTGGAACTCTCTTGCTTTCTCCATGACCCAGTGGATGTTGGCAATTTGCTCTCTGGTTCCTCTGCCTTTTCTAAAACCAGCATGATCAATCCTGGGTATTCATTGGAAGGACTGATGTTGAAGCTGAAATTCCAATACTTTGGCCACCTGATGTGAAGAGCTGACTCATCGGAAAAGACCCTGATGCAGGGAAAGACTGAGGGCATGAGGAGAAGGAGACAACAGAGGATGAGATGGTTGGATGGCATCACCGACTCAATGGACATGAGTTTGGGTGGACTTCAGCAGTTGGTCATGGGCAGGGGGGCCTGACATGCAGTGGTTCATGGGGTCGCAATGAGTCAGGCATGGCTGAGCAACTGAACTGAACTGAATTGAGTACAGTTCCCTTTGCTCTATGATAGGACCTTGTTGTTTATCTGTATTTGTGTGCATGCATTACAATAACCCATAATAGAAAAAAATCTGAAAAAGTATATATTAATATATACACACACATGTATGCACATGTCTAAGAATCACTTTGCTGTACACCCTAGACTGACTGACACAACACTGTAAATCAACAATATTTCAATAAACATTTTTTTTAAAGCATCACTCTCTAACCTCCAAACACATGTTTCATGAAGAAATGCCCATTTCCAATTCAACTCTTTTGTCTACTGGTCTTAACTGTTATCAAATCCCTTTGGGCTCTGAGATATGAATCTCATTAGAAGAATCAAATCACTTTTAAACATTTAGTATATATGCCCTTGAATAATTCAGTTTTTAAATGTATGTGGTCTCAGAAAAAAACAAAAAAACAAAAAACCTGTATTATACCTGTCTCTTATACACATCTCATCCCCCCCCAACCCCCTCTGAGGTCTGGCATCCCCCCTGTCTGAGGTCCGGCATACCCCCNATTAGAAGAATCAAATCACTTTTAAACATTTAGTATATATGCCCTTGAATAATTCAGTTTTTAAATGTATGTGGTCTCAGAAAAAAACAAAAAAACAAAAAACCTGTACTATACAGTTACCAGGAGGAGGGTCCAGTATTAGGCGGAGCTAGTGTTTTAAATATGTAAATTAAATCCATGTAGCTCATCTCTAGTATTGCCTAGAGTGGTGAGTTTCTTTGCTCCCTATTCACAGTAATAATGACTTGGGAAAAATGGAAACTGCTCTATGTTCCTATTCTCTCTCTGTTAAAATATCTATCTTCTCAACTCAAGTGTTTTCTTTTTCACCACCATCCCTGCCACAACTTGAAGAAACTATTTTGAAGAAACTATACATTTTTTAAATTATGAAATTAATATTAAAAAATCCTCAAGCCTAACATTTCCTTTTCTGGTGAATTTCAAAATTTTATAGACTGCTGTGAGTCACAGATTGTCTCTGCTCCTCTTAATCTCTGTTGATAAATAAATTTAAATACATGGTATATAAAGAGCTTCTCTATAGCTTCCCCTTTAAGCTTCAATTTACTTTTCCTTAAAATATCCTGCAGTATATGAATTGGTCCATCATAGGCCTCTCGGATGGTGTCTAAATAATTAAATCCAAGAGCTACTCTAAGCATAATAGTTACTTTACTATATGTGGGTCCTTCAATTAAGTTGGCCTAATAAATTAATAATCTTAAATGTTTCTTTCTAAACCCTGGATCTCTTCACTCTGAAAAGACACAGTAACAGAATGACAAATATCTCCCAACTACACAACTTGAATGGAAATAGTTTAAGTATTTTACATGTAACATTTAAGATGAACAAAGGCATGTGGATATATTACTCTCACATTTAAAATAAGAAAACTTACATTAGAAAGTCTAAATACTGAGTCAAAGTTAATAAAGGATAGACTGAATTTGTACCTTGATCTTTGAACTGCCAAAGCCCTTTCCAATGACTCAGACTATGAGGTTCAGTTCAGTCCATTCAGTTCAGTCGCTCAGTCGTGTCCGACTCTTTGCGACCCCATGAATCACAGCACGCCAGGCCTCCCTGTCCATCACCATCTCCCGGACTTCACTCAGAATCACGTCCATCGAGTCCGTGATGCCATCCAGTCATCTCATCCTCTGTCGTCCCCTTCTCCTCCGGCCCCCAATCCCTCCCAGCATCAGAGTCTTTTCCAATGAGTCAACTCTTCACATGAGGTGGCCAAAGTACTGGAGTTTCAGCTTTAGCATCATTCCTTCCAAAGAACTCCCAGGGCTGATCTCCTTCAGAATGGACTGGTTGGATCTCCTTGCAGTCCAAGGGACTCTCAAGAGTCT
>SJYX01010168.1:835582-851579 GCA_006410675.1 Oreotragus oreotragus | reverse complement strand
AAGAAGGCTTTCTTATCTCTTATTGCTATTCTTTGGAACTCTGCATTCTCTTCCCCATAAATCTGGATCCATCAGATCAAGTTATCCCCATGCCTCCTGCTGAGGGAAGATCTGTTGAGGGGTGTTTGTGAAGCATCTCTCAAGAACTTACTTCACAGCCCCTGCGAAGGCAAAGAATATCTCTGTGTTTTATCTATCCTGGGGCTTCTGTCTTTCCCCACTGAGCTCCTTTCTGTATCAAGAAGAACAACTTAGCTGGGGAGACTAAGGAGAGACTTGAGGAGAAAAGGAGAAGTAGATAGTTTCAAAAGCTTCTCCACAGTCTCATTCTCCACGATCTGTCTGTGCCAGGTAGTTGAGGTGCGGAACCACGGGCGTTGCCCTGGTGTGCAGCACTGCTGGGAGGGCGGCCCCAAGTGCGCATGTTTCCCTACCTGTAGCCAGGTTCCTAATGAGCTGACATACAGAGCTGGGAAGGAAGGTAAGCAGCCTCTTTTCCATGCAAACAAAACTTTGTCCCATGCTTTTCTCAGGTATCTGTGCAGCCTGCAGGTTATGTCTTGAATCTGAGAGTTGGAAGAAGAAAAAAGGAAATGGTTCACCTAAATTAGTAATCTAGGGGACTGGAATGGTTCCTTTACCAAAGATTATATGTGTGGACTATAGATTCTGTTTTTCTATTTCTAGGAAAAAATCAGGATTTTTCTCTGTTCATGAGTTATCAACCATTATAAAGTTTTCATCTACTGACTTGATAAAATGTCTTTCTTCTCATCATGGATCAAAGCTATTTTCATCATTTTCTTTGCATTTCTTCTTTGCTCTGGTGAGTAAATTTTCCAGCCCTGAGTTAAACAGACCCTAGAAAATTCAGTAAACAACTGCTGTAAACCGACTTTATTGGGTCTGTAATACTTAAACTGGTAAAGTGAAACGGAACATGTAACAACTGTCTTATTTTAAACTGTAGCAATGACTGCTTTTCTTCATTTCCCACATCAGACAAGTGAATACAGAGTAGTGGGTTTGAATGAACAGTAGGTTTTATGTTTTTGTTCATCTGTAACTCAAGAACTTTAAATTCTTCTTCCTTTCAGGGGCTCAATTCCATTGTTGTTATATGCAAAGTGTGAGGAGAAATGATTTCTGCTAGATCTGGTATTTCTTGACAATCTAATTTGATGTTTGCCAGCTGATTCCTCTTTTTCAAGGCCTTGTGTAAGAAGGGAACTCATTGTTGACCTTGTCACTGTGTTACCTTCCTTAAAGCTTATGGTGGCTAAATAAATTTCAGAATTTATACAGTAAGGTTGAAGTGAAGTGAAGTCACTCAGTCAACCCGGGTCTCCCACACTGGAGGCAGACGCTCTACCCATTGAGCCACCAGGTAGTACTGATTAATTTCTTCATAATTAAGTGACTTCTTTGTTTTCTTTGATGAGGATCTCAACTACAAAGATGAAAAGACAATGGTATCTCTAAAGCAAGGTGATGGGAATAGTTAAAAAAAATAATACAGGAAATTCCAGGGGGGATGGGTTCAATCACTGGTTGGAGAACTAAGATTCTATATTCCTCAAGGCATGGCAAAATAAGAAAAAGAAAAAGGACATTACTTTTCATACTGTGAGATTAATCTGGGAATTAAAAAGTGTTTTTTGATTTTGTTCTGTTTTGTGAACTTAGTGTTTTGTGGTCATATTTGCATTGTTAGTATAGGCAATTTTCATTTCTGCTACTAAGATGTGTCACTTACTACCAGAGACTATGCCTGTTTTCATCCTGTATCATTTTTATCTCTTCTTTCCCAGAAGCTTTCCTCCAATATAAAATAAATATGGATAAGGTAAGATAACACTTAACTCTTGAGGAAGTTAAAAATGATAAATTAGTAACATTTTTAATGTTGTAAATTTTAACAACAAAATTGTGTGGTCTTTTGTAAAGTATAATAAACATAAAAAATATTGACAATATTTTACATTTCAAGTGGGTAGTGGTTTTATTGAGGTTTGTTCTTAAACTTATATACAGAATATATTTATCCCACTTAGATGTGTGGCATTTCATAGTAGACTTGAAGAACATTTTTTACTCTGTGTTATTTGATAAGTTCCATGTTTTTGTTTAATATTTTTCAGACAAACTGTATGTCGTTCATACTTTCATCATATGTTTGTACTGGAGAACATGAGCCAGTCTGTGCAACCAATGGTCAAACTTACCGTAATATATGTATTCTCTGCAGTGAAAAGTTGTAAGAATATAACAGTAAATATTTTCTCTTCCAAAGTAGTCAGGAAGTCATTTCAAAAGAATAGGAAAATCCATAGTGCCGATAACCTAAACACAGCATATGCACAAAATAACTGTCATAACCATACATAAAAGATGTCCTGTACACACTTGTACTTTTCCTTAAAGTTCTAATTTCTGAAAAGGTGTACTGCTTTAGAGCTCTCTACATAACCATGCAGAATGTTCTGAAAATCAATTATTATCTACTAAGAGCAGACTAATATATGGTAATTCAAAAGCCCTGAGGCTGCACAGTAAATATTGGTATTGCCATGAGCAGATCTTCAGCTTCAGCAACTATTAACTGACACAGGACCCTATGAATGTAGTCTGTAATCAATCACAATGCACCGTTCCTTCTAGAAAGGGATTCTTCTGATGGTTCCCTTAACCCCCAAAACAACTTTCAAACCTTTCTCAGACTGCAGGGTGGTCTATAACACATCTACCAAACTTCATCATTTCCTTCTCAAGGACCACCAACACATTCCCTAATCTTCCCCTTTCTCAGATACAGCAGATTCAAAGTATGAGCCAGAACCAGCATGCAGGAGTTTCTACAACAGCAGAAACTCAGGGCCAGGAATCAGATGCAGCCCAGTTCCTTACAGAACAGGAGCACAGCCTCTCCATCCTGTCCCAAGTTCAGATTCCTTCTCATTAGGAAGCACTTGATACACTTATCATGAAGTTTAAAATACTATCTTGCTAATTTGTTTTTCTTTCTCTTTCTTTTCTCTATAGGCTTCTTCGTGAAAATTTTGAAGTTGCTCATTTTGGTGTTTGTTGAATTTTGATGAAGATATACACACTTACAGCTCTAATGTGATCTAATTTTGCAGTCAATTCTACAATTAGAATTTGATTTCTTTCAACTGGGTCCTTAAATTCACAGATGATCAGATAAATCCTCTTATGGAACATGGGACGGAAAATAGAATTTCAAAGTTACTGCCAGTTCAAAGATTTTTTTTTTAATTTCAGGACTTTGATTCTCCATGTTTGATTATTCAGCGACAGTTTGAAAAATATCTTAAATATATGTTTGATATCATAAAACCTAATACAACTTAAAATCGTAAATATTTCATTCAAAAAAGTTAATGATTTTGTCTTTTAAAAATCTTTCTTTTTTATAGTAAAGGGAATATTGCCCATTAGGATATAAAAATACATTCATTTAGTTGTACAATCTTTTTTTCACAGATGCTTCTAAAATAATTCAGTAAACATGGTATATTGATACATGTGTTCTTTAATTTTTATTCAACAAATTACATAAAAGTCTACTGAGAGCTTGCAGCGAACGATGTTGGTTTGGATTCATGATCTCTGAAGAAGAAGATTTAGCTTTGGGACCAGGGACCAAACTTGATCACTCAAGAGCTTTTGCGCAGCAGAGTTTTACTAAAGTATCAAAAGGGACAGAGAAACCTTCTGACATAGACATCAGAAGAGGGTCAGAGAGTACCCCCAACTCACAAGTCTTATCAAGGCCTTATATATTTTTCCCAGACCCACTCTCACAATCTTAAATTAACAAGATTAGAACTAACAATAGAAAGGTCTTACCAGACCCCTTCCACAATATAGTCTTAAAATAACAAGACTAGTCAGAAGGTTCTTGTTAAGGAGAAACATGACCTCTAGCAAGATACATTGTCATATTGACTAAGACAAAGCAATGTAGAAAACAAGGTTTGTTCTTTTCTCCTTGAGAGCCCCAGAGCCCTTTCTCCCTGAGGGCTCTGAACTCCTTTCTCCTCCTCCTCCTCTGGGACACTGGACTTCTTATCAATCTTCCTAGAAAATGACTCTCTCATCCCTCCCTTTTCTTTTAGGAGAATTATGTTGCCAAGGGAAAGGGGCATCATTTTTATTCCATAACTATGTCCTTCTGTTGAAGGGCATCATCCCTAAATTGTTGAGGCGACATATTCTCCTAATCCTCATATAGAGAGTCTCTGATCCAGGGCCCCCAATAGTTGGAGGAGGCTGTGGCACTCATAGGAGCCTAGAGAACAATTTGTAACCTAAAAGCTTTCACACAGTTAGAGACAAACCCCATTATACAGTTACAGATATAAGGCAAAATAGTCATTAAACCAAATTAAAACATAATCAAAATTGAAAGTCACATTATGTCCACAGTTAAGTTATAATGTGTGATATCAGTCCATCTTAGGTTTTCTAGATGTGTCATCAGATCAAGAAGAGGTTGCACATAAGATTGTTGTTGGTGAAGATATTCCCAGAGTTGAAGAAAGTCCTTACCTTGAAGGGGAGAAACCCACCATGTCAAGCCTTCAATCGATGAGGAGTGCTCTGCAGAACCAGCAATTAGACCAATTGTGGAGGCTGAGTCAGGGGTCACCTCCCAGAGTTCTCATAATGTCTGTTGAAAAGCTGAAAGCTGAGTCACATAGTTGATTCTAAGGCTTCAGGATCTATAACAATATCTGTGTGCAAAAACAGTCTGTCATAGAGACATACCCTTCTTCCTAGGTGCAGTTCACTTTCACTAGCTTGTTTTGTAGGGGTGTTTCCTAAGGTCTGCTTCCTAAGGCCCTGGAATCCTCACATTCCAGGATGTGTGGCTCTAGGTGAGTGATCATTCTATCATGATTATCTGGGTCGTGAAGATCTTTTTTGTAAAGTTCTTCTGTGTATTCTTGTCACCTCTTCTTAATATCTTCTGCTTCTGTTAGGTCCATACCATTTCTGTCCTTTATTGAGCCCATCTTTGCATGAAATATTCCCTTGATATCTCTAATTTTCTTCAAGAGATCTCTAGTCTTTCCCATTCTATTTTTCGCATTGATCACTGAGAAAGGCTGTCTTATATCTCCTTGCTATTCTTTGGAAGTCTGCATTCAAATGGGTATATCTTTCCTTTTCTCCCTTGACTTTCATTTCTCTTCTTTTCACAGCTATTTGTAAGGCCTCCTCGGACAACTTTTTTTTTTTTTTTTCTTTTTCCTGGGAATGGTCTTGATCCCTGCCTCCTGTACAATGTCATAAACCTCCATCCATAGTTCTTCAGGCACTCTGTTTACCAGATCTAATCCCTTGAATCTATTTCTCATTTCCACTGTATAATTGTGAGGGATTTGATTTAGGTCATACCTGAATGGTCTAGTGGTTTTCCCTACTTTCTTCAATTTAAGTCTGAATTTGCCAATAAGGAGTTCATGATCTGAGCCACAGTCAGCTCCCAGTCTTGTTTTTGCTGACTGTATAGAGTTTCTCAATCTTTGGCTGCAAAGAATATAACCAATCTGATTTCGGTATTGACCATCTGGTGATGTCCATGTGTAGAGTATTCTCTTGTGTTGTTGGAAGAGGGTGTTTGCTATGCCCAGTTTGTTCTCTTGGCAAAACTCTATTAGTCTTTGCCCTGCTTCATTCTGTACTCCAAGGCCAAATTTACCTATTACTCTGGGTATTTCTTGACTTCCTACTTTTGCATTCCAGCCCCCTGGACTTTTTTATCAACCTGCCTAGTAACTGACTCTCTCACTACTATGTGTGAAGCAGTATAACAGACAATAAGGATAAGATGGTCAGTAAAACTGAATATCAGTGTTCTCTAGGATTTTTCACTGTGCTGGCTAAAGTTATTATCTATTAGCAAATGGGAATTCTTTTTCTTTGAGTGTTTTTATCTACAAAAGCTGCAGTAGGCCACTTGTTAGCTAACTTAGTTCTTAAAAAATCTCATTAGACACTGGCTCCATACTTCAGCTACATAAAAGTGACATGGGAGTGTCATAATATTTAAAATATTCCATTTTTATAATGAAAAGGCAATTTTAATAGAGAATGTGCTGTCATATTACTTTAAAAACAGATTTACTGATATATTTACTTACCAAAATTATAATCATTTTTAGGAATAATACAATGATTTTTATAAATATACAGAAATATGCCACCTTCAGTGTGATCCTATTTAAATTATTTTCATCACCCCCTAAAAGTTCTTCAAACTTGAATGCAGATAATCCTTCTTCCCATTCACATCTCCAGGCAACCACTAACCTACATCTGCCCCATACTGTTTTGCCTTTTTTTAGGATGTTTCATATAAATAAAATGAAGCACGATGCAGTTGTTTCTAATTTGCCTCTTTCACTAGGCATGATAACTTGTAACTTCATATACTCTATCATTTATTAGTAGTTCATTATTTTTACTTGACAAATGAATGACTGTGTTTATTTACCAGCTGATGGGCACTTGAATTATTTCCACTTTTTGGCTATTAAGAATAATGCTACTTTGAAAATTAGTGTACAAGTATTTGTGTGGACAAATGTTTTTCTGTTTCTTTTTCTCTTGAGTGAATAGCAGGAACAGAATGCATGATTCACATGTTAGGTGTATGCTGAAATTTTTAAGAACCACTTTGTTAGATAACCACCTGTTATCTAAAGTGTGTGCCTGCGTGCTCAGTTGCTTCAGTCATGTCTGACTCTTTGCAACCCTATGGACTGTAGCCCACCAGCCTCCTCTGTCCAGGGGATTCTCCAGGCAAGAATACTGCAGTGAGTTGCTGTGACCTTCTCCAGGGGATCTTCTGACCCAAGGACCGAATCCACATCTCCTGTGTCTTCTGGACTGCAGGTGGATTCTTTACCACTGAGCCACCAGGGAGACCCATTATTCAAAGTGGCTTCTTATATTTCCACCAACAATGCATGACATTACCGTTTTACCACATGCTTATGAACAATTTTTATTATTTTTCTGTTTTGATTATAGTCATTGTGGCATTTATCATTTGTATAATTGTAAAACCACGTGGTGGTGGTTTAGGTGCTAAGTCGTTTCCAACTCTTGCAATCCCATGGACTATAGTCCCCGAGGCTCCTATGGGCAAGGAATTTCCCAGGCAGGAATACTGAAGTGGGTGGCCATTTCCTCCTGGGGTGGGGGTGGGGGGAATCTTCCCGACCCAGGGGTCGAAACCCGGTCTTCTGCATTGCATGTAGATTCTTTACCAACTGAGTTACCAGGGAAGCCCCATGTAGTAAACCACAAATTAAAGTGACGTTGGAAATCAACTCTACTTCAGTTTTTTAAAAATAAAATTAATCAATTATATAATTAAAACCATTTAATTAGTATATGAAATCTGTGTATATACTATGTCATCATTGTTAAGAAATAAAGGTCAAGTCTTAATAGAAAATAACATACCAAGTACTAAATTTGGTTGTTTCTTAGCAATAGTTTCTTTCTTCACCCCTTTCTTTATTTAGTAAGGAAGATATATTTATTGGACTTCCCTGATGGCTCAAATGGTAAAGAATCCACTTGCAAGGTAGGAAACTTGGGGTTCTATCCTGGGTTGTGAAGATCCCCTGGAGAAGGGCAGGGCAACCCACTCTAGTATTCTTGCCTGGAGAATTCCATGGACAGAAGAGCCTGGCAGGGTACAGTCCACGTGGTCACAAAGAGTCTGACACAACTGAGCAAATAACACACTTTCACACTATATATTTACTATCATAAGAGAAAACAACTTCAAAGAGCCAAAAATGTATGTCCATGTGTTTTACTGCTAATATGACCAAAGTTTACCCAACTTAACATTCCCCAATAGTTACATTAGATACTGAAGTTTCTCCTCCAGTTTCCATAATAACAAGCAAGTAACTGTTCATTTAATTAGGCTCCAGGGAAGAACTGGGCTTCCCTGATACCTCAGTTGGTAAAGAATCCACCTCCAGTGCAGGAGACCCCAGTTCAATTCCTGGGTTGGGAAGATCTGCTGGAGAAGGGATAGGTAACCCTCTCCAGTATCCCTGGGCTTCCCTTGTGGCCGAGCTGGTAAAGAATCCACCTGCAATGTGGGAGACCTTGGTCTGATCCTTGGGTTGGGAAAATCCCTTGGAGAAGGGACAGGCTACCCACTCCAGTATTCTGGCCTGGAGAATTCCATGAACTGTATTGTCCATGGGTTTGCAAAGAGTTGGATACAACTGAACAAATTTCACTTTCAGGGAAGAACTAAAGATAATCCTGGGCATCCTCTTAAACCAGCAGAATATCAGGACATGCAACCATTAACGCCATTTGCTATGGACTGAATGTTTGTGTCTTCTCCAAAAGGTATACTTTGAAATTCTAACTCTCAAGATGATGTTACAGTGAGGAGGGTATTTGAGAAGGTGATTATGGCACTAGAGATTCATCACTAGAATCAGTGCTTCTTTATAAAAGAGACTCCAGAGAGCTAGCTTGCCCCTTCTGCCATGTAAGTTTACAATAAAAATGCTTTCAACCAAAACCAAATGTGCAAGCATCTCGATCTTTGACTTCTCAGCCTCCAGAATTGTGAAAAATAAATGCTTGCTGTTTCAGACTACTCTATTCATGGTATTTATGTGTTACATGACTTTCCTAATAATTATCTTTGCATTCCAGAAATAAATTTCACTCAGCCATTTTAAAATTATATATGATTCTAATATTTTATTTAATAAAATATTTGATTACTATGCCAAAGTCATTAGTTCTATAATATTATGTTTAAGCTTAAGTGTTATAGTTGCTTCAGAAAAATAGGAAGATTTCCTTCATTATTCTCTGCCTGGAATTATTTTTATGTCATTGGGCTTTTCTAATTTTGTCAAGTTAGTAGAATTCTTTTTTGAAATAATTTGAGCTGAGTAATTTCACCGGCTCAATTGACATGAGTTTGATGAAACTCTGGGAGATAGTGAAGGACAGGGAAGCCTGGTGTGCTATAGTCCATGGGGTCACAAAGAGTTGGACACGACTTAACAGCTGAACAACAACTTTTTTTTTTCATGGGATTTTTCATTAATGTTTATATCTTTTAATGATTTCTTTAAACTTTTCCTTACTCATTTGTTTTCCTAAAAGATGAATATACTTATTTAAATGCAAATTTATTTGAAAAGTGGTATGCAATGTGGTCTTTATACTAATTTCTTCTTTCAGTGGTTCTTTCCCCCTTTGTATTTTGATACATTATCCACATTTGCGGTGTTTCTATTCTGTTTTTATTTTTCTTATTATATTCCTAATATTAAAAGTTGAATTGATTTTTTAAAATTTTACTTTATTTTACTTTACAATACTGTATTGGTTTTGCCATATATCAACATGAATCCTCCATGGGTGTACATGTATTCGCAATCTTGAACCCCTCTCCCACCTCCCCCCCTATACTATCTCTCTGGGTCATCCCAGTGCACCAGCCCCAAGCACCCTGTGTCCTGCATCGTCCTGGCGATTCGTTTCTTACATGATAGTATACATGTTTCAATGCCATTCTCCCAAATCATCCCACCCTCTCCCTCCCCCACAGAGTCCAAATGACTGTTCTATACATCTGTGTCTCTTTTGCTGTCTCGCATACAGGGTTATCGTTACCATCTTTCTAAATTGTGTTAGTATACTGTATTGGTGTTTTTCTTTCTGGCTTACTTCACTCTGTATAATAGGCTCCAGTTTCATCCACCTCATTAGAACTGATTTAAATGTATTCTCTTTAATGGCTGAGTAATACTCCATTGTGTATATGTACCACAGCTTTCTTATCCATTCATCTGCTGGTGGACATCTAGGTTGTTTCCATGTCCTGGATATTATAAACAGTCCTGTGATGAACACTGGGGTTTTCTAGCTTTATACATTGAAGGTTTAATTCATTTTTTTTCACTTTTGTAAACAGTATTATTCTTTGTCCACCTGACTAGTTATTTACTGAGAGTGATGCCATATATGTTCCCATTATTAAGTTTCTATTCTTTTTTTCCTGTCCTCTCCATTGTTTCTCTTGAGCATACATGCTTTCTCAGTTACTTATAACATTTAATGATATCTGGCTTTAACTCTGCTTTGTCACAAGTGGCAATAAACCAATGCTTTCTAATTACTTTTTAAATTCCTATATAGCTTTCCCTTTATTCTCGGATGATGAATCACTTTGTTATGTAAGTATCTCTTAGATACAGCATATAGTTGAACCTTACTTTGAAAGCCATATTAAATTTTTATTTAAAATTTTTAATTATTGAGTTAAATCTATTTCCATAAATCAATATGACTAATACTAGTCTCAAAATGCAGTAAATTTTTGGTTAAAATTATTTTTATTATATTTCCTACTCATCTTTTTATTCATAATTTATTTAGCTTTTATGCTTTAAAATACTTTTAACATTTAAGATATATCTTTTCTTCTAACAACTACTTTTATATTATACTTAGAAAATTTTCTCTTCCTTGATTTCTTATTTAACCGATTAGTATCTGATCTATAAGATTTTCATGCTATCATTTGCTTCTCACTTTTTTCTAATGAACTCACTGTTCTCTTTCCTTTCTCTTTATGAAATTTATTATCTTTTTTGTCATAGCATGTTACATAACATTTTTACATAAAATTTTCACTTTATGTCAACCTGTCTTTTAGTATAAAATGTTTTAAAATACGGTAAATGCTCATAATCAGCCCCTAACCAAACTTCTCCATTAGTCACTTGGTTGAATCAAGCCCATCCATTAGAAAACTGCTCAAGAAGGGCTCACAAATACAAGTATAGCTTAAGTTATTTTGCACTTAAAGACCCTTTTTCTCTTGGCTTTACCCTAGAATAATATCTGACTAGATACCAAATTCTGGATTCCCCTATATTTCTTTGAGATTTTTGACAATGCTTTTCTATATTTATCTTCCTTTACATGTTCCTATTGAGCTATTTGAAACAGACAAGTATCTGTTTTTTGTCTTGTTAATTATTTGGACATTTTGCCAGAAGGTCTTGAAGATTTTTCTTTATGGCACTTGGAAATTTATCTTTCATCTGGTAAGATGACTTGCTTTAAGGCAAGTATAGCCTTGTGCCTAGTTGAAATGACAAAATACTGCCTACAATATAAATGAATCTGATTTTCAGATATGTATTCAGATTTGCAATTTAGATAATGTCATATATCTTCCAACATGAGATGTTCTAAGCATATCTGTCTTTTACTTCTTCAGGGATAGGATCCATTTGTTGGCGACAGTGTTCCACTTATACACAGGAAATATGAGAACAGGCCTACGTCCAGTTTTTACTTCTTTGATTTTCCAGATCATTGAAATTACCTGCCTACACTGAATAACATGGTCAGTTTTTATGCTTTTATTGTCCCCCATAAATTTGACTCTTTGTCTTCAATTTCTAAAACACTCTCCTAAGCATCACAGATTTCAAAGTATTGGAGATGATATCTTAATGATCATTTACTCCACTGTTTTCAAGCCAGCATTGTTTTAGAGGCTTCTAAATTGAAGTAATAGGCTGGGTGTGAAGAGTTCCCTCTTCACCTCTTGAAACAAGCTCTTTTATCTTCTCTCTCTCTTCCTTGGTTCCACATAATACTAAATTTGAAAAGGTAGGTTTTACGTTACCACATTTTGTAAATCACCTTTTACTCCAAAGTTTTCATTTTGCAGAAGACTTATGAATTAATTTGTAAGACAGCAATAACTTATTCATATTGAGAAACTAAAAGAAATAGAGAGATACGCTATATTTTTAGATGGAAAACTTGAAAGCACAAAAGACAGAAAATGTGCATCTATTAACTTGTTTGAACAATTGTATTTTGACTATTAATGGATAAATCTTATAACTAAACAAAACTGCTCTAAGGTGACATAAAAAATATGATGATTTCCTAGAGTTTTGATCATAGAAACAGCATGACTCTATGTAGGATTTACATTACTATACAGTACAAATCTATAAACTTCATTTAAATATATAATTATCTGATAATATAAGGTTAAAATGTAAAAACCGAATAACAGTCAGATGTGCTTCTAGTACAGACAACTTCCAAGGTGTCATGCCTGTATCTAATTATCACTACCCAAACTCTTCCTTTGCTTGCTTTAATTTTCTCACTCCTTTCTAGGCCACTTGCTTACAAAACTTGTTCATCTTAAAATCTGTAGCCACACATTACCTTTCCCCCTCCCCATATTTCTGGGTGTATTAGACCAAATTGTCTCCAATCTCGCATGAAAGAGTTTAAAACCTTTAAGCAGAACACAGAATGATTTGTGTCTTATTTGCCCTAGGCCATCTGTTTTACCCCCATCAAACTTCTCACTCATAAATATAACAATGCAGTCTGATCTATGTGACCAAGGAGAAAAGTCAAACAAGATAATCAAGCTCCAGTGCTGTTAATCTTTGTCTTCTCTACTTCCTTTGTGTAAGGTAGGTCATGTGGGAAATCTAGGGAGGTAGCCCTCGTGTATAGTATTCCTTCCAGAAATAATAGTCCCTATTTCCTGAGGAAAACATTGAGATTCAAAAGTATGTTTTCTTTAAATGTAGCAACACTTTTTGTAGGCTTACCAAAGCACTGGAAGAATAAGCAGCTCCTTTTAATGTGTGTCCAAGGGACGTTATACCTGTACTTCTGATCACATATTTAAGACTTCTGTTCATATGCTGTGTTTTATTGATCTTAGGGTTGGGTAAGAAAAAGAGATTTGTTGGCCTTAATTACAATTCTAGGTGGTTGAAACAGTACCTCTGCAAGTAGTGAACTTTAGAAAAGTGAATCCAGATTCTGTCCACTGGAAATATATACTACATTCATATCTATTTCCCTGCTCTGTCAGCTGAAAGACTCTAGAAACAATGATACTCCTATAACAAAGAGCATACCTAACACTTAGATTTTGGTTTCTAACCATATTCTCTAATAAAAGGAAGTAGAAGTCCTCGGAGAAATAACTGATTTTAGGAGCAAGGCAGAGAAAAAACAAGTTGATCCTGGGGCATCTTGTGGTGCCAGAAAGTAAGGAAGTGCTCAGATAACAAAACAATGATGGTATGTCAGAGACCTTGTTGCCAAATGAAAGAGATCCCAATAGCCAAAGCTGGGAAAAAAATGTGCTTATGAGGAAAAACATACATTTTAGGATAGAGACAGTGTCCAAATAAACAATATGAGTTCAAATAGACTTTTTGAAATAATATCTATGGAATGAGTGCAAGTTGCTTGAGGCAAATGATCTTACCTGCTTTGCCTACCATTATATCCTTACTGTTTTTGTCACCTAGGCTGATAGATAATAGGCATATAATTGTATACACTAAATTTTTTGTTGTTTTTGTTTTTGGTGAAATTTGCCATTTTTATTGGAATACATTCTTTTTTTTTTTCTTTTATTTATTTATTTATTTATTTTTTTACATGAACTCCCAAACATGAACCCCCCTCCTACCACCCACCCCACATCATCCCTCCAGATCACCCCCATACACCAGCCCCAAGCATCCTACATCCTACATTGTATACACTAAATTTTTAAAAAGAGATTTAATGCAGATATTAACAAATATTAGTTCTTGCCCATCTACACCTAAAAAAAAAAAAAAAAAAAAAAAAAACTGCACAGCTTAATGGTAGAATTTTTAGAAGCACTGGAAACAATTTGGTCACACTGTTCTGAACTGCGTACCTTAAGGACAGGGTAGATGAATAGAAGGATACCAATACATCTTTGTTTCATTTACATATATATTCATTGAGCAACCTTAATAACTAGTCTTGCTAATAAATGTCTTTCCAATACCAGATGTCTCACAGAATATCTATTTACATACAACACTTAATCCAATAAAAACACACATACTATGTTCTGAAGTTCCTTGATCATGAGGTTTATGCAGTAGATTTGTTAATCCACTGTAATTTAGTGACCCTTTCCTGGAAATTCTAACCTACTTTAATGGTGTGATCCCAGGAATCTATTATGCAAAAGCACTCAGATTATTCTTGTGACTGTGCACATTTGAAATACACTTCCATATGTGAAATCTTTTTTTGCATTAAGCATCTTCCTGGCTTCCATTTCAAAAATGAAAACTAAGAACATTCTTTAATACCATACAGACAAACAAAGTCAAAATGAATCAAAGACTTAAACATAAGGTCAGACACTTTTAAATTCTTAGAGGAAAACACAGGCAGAACATTCTGACATAAATCACAGCAATATCTTTTTGGATCCACCTCCTATTGTAATGAAAACAAAGACAAAATAAACAAATGGAAGCTAATTAAACTTAGAAGTTTCTGCACAGCAAAGGAAACCATAAAAAAAATGAAAAGACAACCCCCAGAATAAGAGAAAATATCTGCAAACAAAGCAACTAACAAGGGGATTAATCTCCAAAATAAACAAATAGATCATGCAGCTCTATGTAAAAAAAAAAAAAAAGTCCAATCAAAAAACAAGCAGAAGATCTAAACAGACATTTCTCCAAAGAAGACATACAGAAGGCCAAAAATCACATGAAAAGATGTTTAGTATCACTAATTGTCAGAGAAATGCAAATCAAAACAACAATCAGGTATCACCTCACACTGGTCAAAATGGCTATCATCAAAAAATCTACAAACAATAAATCCTGGAGAGGGTGTGGAGAAAAAGGAATGCTCCTACACTGTTGGTGGGAATATAAATTGGTACAAGCACTATGGAGAATAGTATGGAGGGTCCCTAAAAAACTAAACATAGAACTACCATATGATTGACCTTCGCCTCGCCCTGCCGGCTCCTCACCCTCTGGGAGGAACATGGGGCCCTGCTTGCCACGACCAGAGAAAAGCCTGCACCGCAGCTGGAGAGTCGGCCCTGCTCGCCACGACTAAAGAAGGGCCTGCACAGCAACGAAAACCCAGCACAGCCAAATAAGCCGAGGAGCCCGCATGGGGAGCCACAGACACGGCCAAGAAAAGAAGGCCCCTGTGACTCCAGCCTCCAGAAACTCACCTGAGAGGGTGGCTCCTGGGAGAGAGAGGGGCCAGAGTGTCCCTCCTGAAACAGGGGACAGTCTGCCTGGAAACACGTCTGTTCTCTGCCCTCGATCCCGGCGGGAGCGACTCAGTCATTAATCAACCGGGCGGATAAGCCTGATGTGGTGACACTCAGGTCCAGCCCGCATAGCGGCTCTATGCTGTGGGCCTGCCTCCTAGTGGGTGGGTCCCCCCTCTGCCAGAGCTGCCGAGCTGCTCAAGTTCAGAGGGCTCTTCCAGCAGTGAGGACACAGGAGCAAGCGGAGGTCTTTGGATGCTTCCTGGGCCCACCAGGTGATTCTGATACACACCTTGGGCTGAAGACTGCTGGCTTAATTACTAGATATTTCCATCAGGTGGAGGCAGACTCTACTAGTCTGAAAGTTATGGCAGCGAGACAGGCGTGAAGCTGGAACATGGATGTAGGTTTTTTGGCTAGTGACCTGAGCTGCTGAGTTGTGACAACAGCTAACCCTACCTGCAGCAGAGAGGTCCCTCTGGTGTCAGCCAGGACTTGTGAGCCTGTCCCACCTGAAGGTCCACGTCTCTGAGAGTCATCCTTCCTGGAGCAAGAGAGAAGAAATCCAGCTCCACCCACCAGAACTCCAACACAAGCCTCCCTAACCAAGAAACCTTGACAACCCACTGATACAACCCCACCCACAGTGAGGAAACTCCATAGTAAAGAGAACTCCACAAATTCCCAGAATATAGAAAGGCCACCCCAAACGCAGCAATATAACCAAGATGAAGAGACAGAGGAGCACTCAGCAGGTAAAGGAACAGGAGAAATGCCCACCAAACCAAACAAAAGAGGAAGAGATAGGGAATCTACCTGAGAAAGAATTCC
>SJYX01010168.1:788194-825771 GCA_006410675.1 Oreotragus oreotragus | reverse complement strand
GTGTCCGACTCTGTGTGACCCCATAGACGGCAGCCCACCAGGCTCCCCCATCCCTGGGATTCTCCAGGCAAGAATACTGGAGTGGGTTGCCATTTCCTTCTCCAATGCATGAAAGAGAAAAGTGAAAGTGAAGTCGCTCAGTCTGTCCAACTGTTAGCGAACCCCATGGACTGTAGCCCACCAGGCTCCTCCGTCCATGGGATTTTCCAGGCAAGAGTACTGGGGTGGGGTGCCATTGCCTTCCCCAAAAATTAGACATAAAAATACATATTATAATTTTATATAAATATTTATACTTTTGTATTACATAAAATTATATAATATACACACATACCTGTGTGTGTGTGTGTGTGTGCGTATAATTTCTGATATTATCTGAAAATGACTAAAGAAGCCAAGATCCTAGATAATGGAGGAATATATTGAAATCACTCCAGCATTCTATGTGACTTTCATCCTCGAGATACCAGCCTGCATGTAACAGACAAGGGGTCTAGAGACTGAGAAGGTGAGCAGGAATTTGAAACTGCAGAGAAAGGGGAATTAAATAATAACAAAAAATAATCAAAGTTACCAAGGGACAATGAAATATGTGAATTACTTTTATCTCATTGTAAGTTAAGACTACCTGCCACAGTTTCTCTTTCAGAACCAGTAAGAGCTAAAATTCTGAAATACCCCACAGTGATATCATGACATGACCACCAACGGCCATTCTAACTTCTACTACTATTCTCAGTTCACTTCAGTTCAGTCGCTCAGTCACGTCCGACTCTTTGGGACCCCCTGGATTGCAGCACGCCAGGCCTCACTGTCCATCACCAACTCCCGGAGTTTACCTGAACTCACGTCCATTGAGTCGGTGATGCCATCCAACCATCTTATTCTCCGTCGTCCTCTTCTCCTCCTGCCTTCGATGTTTCCCAGCATCAGGTCTTTTCANCCCTGGATTGCAGCACGCCAGGCCTCACTGTCCATCACCAACTCCCGGAGTTTACCTGAACTCACGTCCATTGAGTCGGTGATGCCATCCAACCATCTTATTCTCCGTCGTCCTCTTCTCCTCCTGCCTTCGATGTTTCCCAGCATCAGGTCTTTTCAGATAACTCAGTTCTTTGCATCAGGTGGCCAAAGTATTGGAGTTTCAGTTTCAACATCAGTTCTTCCAATAAATATTCAGGATTGATCTCCTTTAGGACAGACTGGTTGGATCTCCTTGCAATTCAAGGGACTCTCAAGAGTCTTCTCCAACACTACAGTTGAAAAGCATCAATTCTTCAGTGCTCAGCTGTCTTTATAGTCCAACTCTCACATCCACACATGACTATTGGAAAAACCATAGCTTAGACTAGATGGACCTTTGTTGGCAAAGTAATATCTCTGCTTTTTAATATGCTATCTAGGTTGGTCATAACTTTTCTTCCAAGAAGCAAGTGTCTCTTACTTTCATGGCTGCAGTCACCATTTGCAGTGATTTTGGAGCGCCCCCCGCCCCCAAATAAAGTCTGTTACTATTTCCACTGTTTTGCCACCAATTTGCCATGAAGTGATGGGACTGGATGCCATGATCTTCGTTTTTTGAATGCTGAGCTTTAAGCCAACTTCTTCACTCTCCTCTTTCACTTTCATCAAGAAGCTCTTTAGTTTCTTCTTTGCTTTCTGCCATAAGGGTGGTATTATCTGCATATCTGAGGTTATTGATATTTCTCCTGGCAATCTTGATTCCAGCTTGTGCTTCTTCCAGTCCAGCATTTCTCATGATGTACTCTGCATACAAGTTAAATATGCAGGATGACAATAGAGCCTTGATGTACTCCTTTTCCTATTTGGAAGCAGTCTGTTGTTCCATGTCCAGTTCTAACTGTTGCTTCCTGACCTGCACACAGATTTCTCAAGAGGCAGGTTAGGTGGTCTGGTATTTCAGAATTTTCCACAGTTGATTGTGATCCACACAGTCAAAGGCTTTGGCATAGTCAACAAAGCAGAAATAGATGTTTTTCTGGAACTCTCTTGCTTTTTCAATGATCCAACAAATGTGGGCAATTTGATCTCTGGTTCCTCTGCCTTTTCTAAAACCAGCTTGAACATCTAGAAGTTCATNTTTAGGACAGACTGGTTGGATCTCCTTGCAATTCAAGGGACTCTCAAGAGTCTTCTCCAACACTACAGTTGAAAAGCATCAATTCTTCAGCGCTCAGCTGTCTTTATAGTCCAACTCTCACATCCACACATGACTACTGGAAAAACCATAGCTTAGACTAGATGGACCTTTGTTGGCAAAGTAATATCTCTGCTTTTTAATATGCTATCTAGGTTGGTCATAACTTTTCTTCCAAGAAGCAAGTGTCTCTTACTTTCATGGCTGCAGTCACCATTTGCAGTGATTTTGGAGCGCCCCCCGCCCCCAAATAAAGTCTGTTACTATTTCCACTGTTTTGCCACCAATTTGCCATGAAGTGATGGGACTGGATGCCATGATCTTCGTTTTTTGAATGCTGAGCTTTAAGCCAACTTCTTCACTCTCCTCTTTCACTTTCATCAAGAAGCTCTTTAGTTTCTTCTTTGCTTTCTGCCATAAGGGTGGTATTATCTGCATATCTGAGGTTATTGATATTTCTCCTGGCAATCTTGATTCCAGCTTGTGCTTCTTCCAGTCCAGCATTTCTCATGATGTACTCTGCATACAAGTTAAATATGCAGGATGACAATAGAGCCTTGATGTACTCCTTTTCCTATTTGGAACCAGTCTGTTGTTCCATGTCCAGTTCTAACTGTTGCTTCCTGACCTGCACACAGATTTCTCAAGAGGCAGGTTAGGTGGTCTGGTATTCCCATCTCTTTCAGAATTTTCCACAGTTGATTGTGATCCACACAGTCAAAGGCTTTGGCATAGCCAACAAAGCAGAAATAGATGTTTTTCTGGAACTCTCTTGCTTTTTCAATGATCCAACAAATGTGGGCAATTTGATCTCTGGTTCCTCTGCCTTTTCTAAAACCAGCTTGAACATCTAGAAGTTCATTGTTCATGTACTGCTGAAGCCTGACTTGGAGAATTTTGAGCATTACTTTACTAGAGTGTGAGATGAGTGCAATTGTGCAGTAGTTTGAGCATTCTTTGGCATTGTGTTTCTTTGGGACTGGAATGAGAACTGACCTTTTCCAGTCCTGTGGCCACTGCCGACTTTTCCAAATTTGCTGACATATTGAGTGCAGCACTTTCACAGCATCATCTTTTAAGATTTGAAATAGCCCAACTGGGATTCCATCACCTCCACTAGCTTTGTTCATAGTGATGCTTCCTAAGGCCCACTTGACTTTGCATTCCAGGATGTCTAGCTCTAGGTGAGTGATCATACCATTGTGATTATCTGGGTCATGAAGAACTTTTTTGTATAGTTCTTCTGTGTATTCTTGCACCTGTTCTTAATTATCTTCTGCTTCTGTTAGGTCCATGTCCATGTCCTTTCTGTTCTTTATTGTGTCCATCTTTGCAGGAAATGTTCCCTTGGTATCTCTAATTTATTCAAGAGATCTCTAGTCTTCCCCATTCTAATGTTTTACTCTATTTCTTTGCACTGGTCACTTAGGAAGGCTTTCTTATCTCTCCTTGCTGTTCTTTGGAACTCTGCATTCAAATGGGTATATCTTTCCTTCTCTCCTTTGCCTTTCACGTCTCTTCATTTCATAGCTGTTTGTAAGACCTCTCAGACAGCCATTTTGATTTTTTACATTTCGTTTTCTTGGAGATGGTCTTGATCCCTGTCTCCTGTATGGTGTCACAGACCTCCATCCATAGTTCCTCAGGCACTCTATCTATCAGATCTAATCCCTTGAATCTATTTCTCACTTCCACTGTATAATTGTAAGGAATTTGATTTAGGTCATACTTGAATGGTCTAGTGATTTTCCCTACTTCAACTTAACTCTGAATTTGGCATAAGGAATTCATGAACTGATCCACAGTCAGCTCCCGGTCTTATTTTTGCTGACTGTATAGATCTTGTCCATCTTTGGCTGCAAAGAATATTATCAATCTGATTTTGGTATTGGCCATCTGGTGATGTCCTTGTGTAGAGTCTTCTCTTGTGTTATTGGAAGAGGGTGTTTGCTATGACCAGTGTGTTCTCTTGGCAAAACTTTATTAGCCTTTGCCCTGCTTCATTCTGTACACCAAGGCCAAATTTGCCTGTTACTCCAGGTGTTTCTTGACTTCCTACTTTTAAATTCCAGTCCCCTATAATGAAAAGGACATTTGGGGGAGGGGGCAGTGTTAGTTCTAGGAGGTCTTGTAGGTCTTCATAGAACCATTCAACTTCAGCTCCTTCAGCATTACTGGTTGGGTCATAGATTTGGATTACTGTGATATTGAATGGTTTGCCTTGGAAATGAACAGAGATCATTCTGTTATTTTTGAGATTGCATCCAAGTACTGCAGTTTGGACTCCTTTGTTGACTATGATCACTACTCCATTTCTTCTAAGGGATTCTTGCCCTCAGTAGTAGATCTAATGATCATCTGAGTTAAATTCACCCATCCCAGTCCATTTTAGTTTGCTGCTTCCTAAAATGTTGATGCTCATTCTTGCCATCTCGTTTGACCACTTCCAATTTGCCTTGATTCATGGACCTAACAGTCCAGGTTCTTATGCAACATTGCTCTCTACAGCACTGGACTTTGCTTCTATCACCAGTCATATCCACAACTGGGTGTTGTTTTTGCTTTGGCTCCATGTCTTCCTTCTTTCTGGAGTTATTTCTCCACTGATCTCCAGTATCATATTGGGTACCTACTGACCTGGGGTCATCTTTCAGTGTCCTATCTTTTTGCCTTCTCATACCATTCATGAGGTTCTCAGGGCAAGAATACTTAAGTGGTTTGCCATTCCCTTCTCCAGTGGACTACATTTTGTCAAAACTCTCCACCATGACCCATCCGTCTTGGGTGGCCCTACATGGCATGGCTTATAGCTTCACTGAGTTAGACAAGGCTGTGGTCCATGTGATCAGATTGGTTAGGTTTCTGTGATTGTGGTTTTCAGTCTGTCTGCCCTCTAATAGGGAAGGATAAGAGGCTTATGGAAGCTTCTGGAATGGGAGAAACTGAACAAGGGAGCAACTGGGTCTTGTTCTGATGGGTGGGGCTATGCTCAGTAAATCTTTAACCCAATTTTCTGTTGATGGGTGGAGCTGTGTTCCCTCCCTGTTATTTACCAGGGGCCAAACTATGGTGGAGGTAATGAAAATAATGGCAAGCTCCTTCAAAAGGTCCCATATATGCACTGCAACACTCAGAGTCCCCAACTGAGAGAGTCAATTCCTAGGCAAACTGATAGTTCACGGTCCCCAAGGAGAGAGGGTCTGGGGCTCTCGAAGTGGAGATAGGGGTCTGGAATTCTTAAGGAGGAGAAAAGGACAAAAATTTTTATTTTCCTCTACATTCCTTAGTCTTAGTCAATTACACAACTCAGTTTAAACTCTGTACTAGGGATTATAAAACAACTATGTATCCTGCTGGAGGACAGTTTCTCCTTCCTGAAAACCTTCTGACTAATCCTGATATTTTAGAATGTATAATATGCCAGTAGGTCTGGTAGGATCTTTCTATTGTTAAATTCTAACCATGTTATCCTAAAATGTAAATTGTGGGAGTAGGTCTGGTAAAATTTTCACAAACTTGAAACTTTCTTTTGATTCATTGTAATAACTAATTAAAAGGTATATAACTCCATTGCTAACACTAGTAAGGGGGTACTCTTTCTGCTCCCTTCTGATGTCTATGTCAGAAGCTTTCTCTATCCCGTTTATACTTTAATAAAACTCTATTACACAAAAGCTCTGAGCGATCAAGCCTCATCTCTGGCCCTGGATTTAATTCTCCTCCAGAGGCCAAGAATCCTGGTGTCCTTCATGGCTCAGCAACAACATTTCTCAACCCTGCAGCAGGCCACCACTGATCCATGCCTCCACCAGAGAGTTCTGGACACTCCCGCGCAAGTCTGTGTCAGTCTCTTGTGGGGTCACTGATCCTTTCTCCTGGGTCCTGGTGTGCACAAGGTTATGTTTGTGTCCTCCAAGAGTCTCTTTCCCAGTCCTGTGTAAGTTCTGGCAGCTCTCTGGTAGGGCTAATGGCGACCTCCTCCAAGGGGGCTTATGCCATCCCCAAGTCTGCTGTACTCAGCCATGCCCAAGTCTGCAGCGCCCAGAGCCCTGCCCCTGTGGCAGTCCACTACTGACCCATACCTCCACAGGAGACACTCAGACACAGTTCTATCTCAGTCTCTGTGGGGTCTCTGGGTCCTGGTGCACACAAGGTTTGTTTGAGCCCTCTGAGCATCTCTAGTATGAATAGGGTTTGAGTCTAAACGTGAATTCGCCCCTCCTACAGTTCTGCTGGGGCATCTCCTTTGCCCTTGGATGTGAGGTATCGCCTCAAAGTTGCTCTAGCTCCACGCAGCTGCTGCTCCAGTGCCTACCATCCTGCTGGGGCTTCTCTGTCCTTGGACGTGGAGCATCTACTCACAGCCCCTCCAGAGTCACACAGCTGCCTCTCCTGCAGCCAAGCTAATACACAAGTCTCTTTGCTGATAGTTAATCATGCCATGCACTAGATCTCAGCCTAAAGACTTTTACTCTAGCTCTTCCCTTTGCTTAGAATCCTCTTCTAGTAGATAGATGTCTGGCCCAATCCCTTACCTCTTTTAGGTCTTTGTTCAAATGCAAGGTCCTCAGACTATCCTATTATCTTATTTGTTATTACACACATTCCTGTTTTAACACTCCATTTAACCTAGTTACTTTTTTAGAAGTTAATTATTATTTTCTAATATTCTATAAAATTTACTTCCTTATTAGGCCTTTACCTACTATGTATTTCTTCTAGTGACATGTAAGTTTTACAAAGACAGGGATCATTGCTTAAATATAGATTAAAGTCCCCTTGAATAGGGTTAAATGCATAAGTAGGCACTTAAAGTATTGCTAAGTAAACTGCATTATGTCAATTTATGTGCAGACTAGAGAAATTACTTGCTCAAGACACAAATATTTTGAACATAAAAAACAGGAAATAAATTCATAACTTCTTGATCCAATTCCCCTTCTCTTTGCACTATTACATATTTTATTTCTCTTAACAATCGTGGACAACTATTTGGGTTTTCCTGGTGGTTCAGATGTGAAGAATCCACCTGCAATGCAGGGGATCTGGGTTTGATCCCTGGGTTGGGAAGATCCCTTGGAGATGGCAACAGCGACCCACTCCAGTATTCTGGCCTGGAGAATTCCACGGACTGTATAGTTCATGGGATCACAAAGAGTCGGACACGACTGAGCAACTTTCAGGTTGTTTGTCACTGGGGACATCAGAGTTGCACTGAGGTTTTTCTAACATAGTCTTTCCTGGACTGGAGTCGGTTTGCATTAATTAGAGAGTTACGGGTGACCAGAACTGAGGAGATCAAAGAATTCAGCTTTACCACATGAAACCAATTCTGAAAAGGAACACAGGCACATTCTGTCTGGATAAAAGAAGTGCATCCTTTTCATGCTTTTCACATATTCCCAAAAGAGAGAAGATTGGATTTCATTTTATCAGTCAACTTCTTTAAGGAGCTTGCAATGAAGCTGTCAATTTACCTCAAACTCTCTCCCTCCATCCCCAAAATACTCAAGAAAAATAAAACATTGATTTGGAATTGATGGAAATAAAGAAATAAAACTTTCTCTCATAATTACTAGAAGAGAAAGTGGAACATGAAATTTGTATTCGCTTTTTAAGGTGTAATCACCTTCCTAGATATACAGTCACTCCTGATGGACTGTGGATTGACTTACTGCCTTACACACCACATGTCCTCTGCTCTGTCTTATCAGAAAAGCACATTTTTTTAAAGACTGGAAAGTAATAACTCATGAAAGATGACCTCAGAAGAAGGTGAGCGTAGAGAAATAATAAATCTCCAAGTGGAGGCACTTTTCTAAGTGCACTTTGTGAGAAGGATTGGCACAGTGTGACCCTGGAAAATGAATCACACTGACTCCATCAAAGCAAATTCCACAGGCAACAGAGCAAAGGGAAAACACAGCCCCCGAGGGCAGAGATGGGGAACACTGTGTCCAAGAAAGAAGACAGTGGGAAGAACATTAAAAGTGGGGAAATCGTAGGAAGGATACATGATGATCTGCCAGGTTGCTCCTGCAGCTTTTAGAATTCTGAGTATTGTGTTTCCATTTTTTCATAGTGTTCTGGTACAGCAACTTAGCATTTAGAAGGTTTATGGTAGTTGAACTTCTTGAATGAGTAGTAAAATTGCAGTCTAGCACAATTACATATCTAGCAGACATGTACATAGAACAATGATAGGCTCTGAACATATCATTCTATCTGAACATAGAACAGTGTGGCGTGTACCTCTCTCCTAACAGGAGAGGAAGATTTTTATAAAGCAATAAAGGAATGAGAATCAATCACAGCCTACTTAGAGAATAAATCTCCCTTAGATTTTATGGGATAAGAACCGTTTAGGTAAAACATAGAGATAAATATATATTTTTTAAAGTCTGTATCAGTCAGGTGTACTAGCGCATATAAAAGTGCTAAGTCTCTCACACACAATTCCCTTTATTAGAGAGAAGGGAGAGTTTGGTAGGCTTAAGAATTCTTAGTGCTTCTATAAATACAAAGAAAGTGTGTTTCCACCAATGATTTCATAATGAGAAATTTTTTCACAATATTTTAAATACTGTACTTTGTTTTGTAACCAGAGGTCCCCCCAAAAATGTAGGCCATGGAAAATCAGAGATTACAGAATAAAATCAGTTGATTTATATAGCTACTGACATAAAAGCTGTGGAGCAAGTACGAATCACTTCAATGAGTACTCCACTAATTATTAACAGGGTAGTATCATGTCCCATGTATTTTTTTTTAATTGAGGTATGACTGACATATTAGTTCCAGAGGTACAACATAAAGATTCAATATTTATACATATAGAGAAATGATTACCACAATAAGTCTAGTTAACATCAGTCACCATACATAATTATTTTATTTTCATGTGATGAGCATTTTTAAGATCCATTCTTTTAGCAACTTTCAAATATGCAATACAGCATTATTAACTATAGTCACCATGCTGTACATTACATTTTATTTTATTCATAACTCAGGGTTTATAACTTTTGACACTTTCACCCATTTTTCCCACCCCCAGGTGAGCTCTATTTTTTTTTTTTAGATTCCATATATGCTATCATAAAGTATTTGTTATTCTGAGTCTGACATTTCACATCGCATCATGCCATCAAAGTCCATCCATGTTGCATCAAACAATAGGATTTCCTTCTTTTTTATAGCTAAATAACATTGCACTTTTATATACATCTTCTTTACCCATTCATCCATTGATGAGTACTTAAATTGTTTCCAAATCTTGGCTACTGTGAATAATTCCACAATGAACAAGGGAATGCAGAGGTCTTCAAGATATTGATCTCATTTCCTTTAGATACATACAGAAATGGGACTGCTGGATCCAATGGTAGTTATATTTTTAAAGATACCTCCATTATATTTTCCATAGTGGCTGTGACAATTTACCAAGAGCACAAGAGTCCCCATTTCTCCACTTCTTGACCAACACTTGTTGGTTTTTGTCTTCCTATTGAGAGCCATTGTAAAAGCGCAAGGTGACTGTGAGGTGACATCTCACTGTGGTCTTGATTTGCAGTTCCCTGATGATTAATGATGCTGAGCACCTTCTCAAGTACCTATTGGTCATTTTATGTCTTCTTTGGAAAGATGTCTATCAGATGCTCTGTCCATTTTTTAACTGGATTGTTATTTCTGTTATGAAGCTATATGAGTACACATATATATATACACAGGATATTAACTCCTAATCAGATACATGATTTGCAAACATTTCCTCCCCTTCCATAAGTTGCTCTTTCATTTGTTGGTTTCCTCTGCTGTGCAGAAACTAGTTTGATGTAATCTCATTTATTTATTTTTCCTTTTGTTGCCTTTGCTTTTGATGTCAAATCCAAAAAGTCATCACCAAGACTTAATTCTAGCAGTTTTATAGTTTCAGTTCTTATGTTCAACTCTTTAATCAATTTTGACTTAACGATGTCCTATGTTTTTATGTTTGAGCACTTACGAACCCATACCACATCCTATATTTAAAATTATTTTTAATAATTTGGAATACTTACTGAGGTATCTTGAATTAATATTAATTTTAAATCAGCAAATGTTTATTTAGTTTTCTTACCTTACATTATAGTGACTGATTTTTATTCTGCAAATACTTTAAATAATTTTCCAGGGCAGGAATGTTTAGAATTTTGTATTATCTTACTGTTTCTGTTAAAAGTAAGTGCTTGACTGGGGGGAAAGTTGAATTATTTTATGATGTTTGATGAAAATTTCTATGTTTGATAAAACATAATGATGGCTCAAATAATTATAGGTTTTATGTACAACCAATTTTTTTTCTCTCTGTTTTTGTCTCTTTGAGCAAGTACATTTGAAAGAATCCTTGTGTCAGTATGATAGCTATTTGCAGGAGTCCAAACAAACAAAGAAATAAACATTCTTCATATCAAATTTAGAAGAGACCAACTTGGGGAAACAAAAATGTATAGATCGTTTTGTGATATTTTGAAAAATAAAGTAATGTTTGAGCCTTAGGGCAAATCAATCCAGATGTATATTGACTCTTTATAGTCAGTTCAGTTCAGAAGATCAGTTGAATCTAACTCTTTGTGACCCCATGGACTTCAGCACACCAGGCTTCCCTATCCATCACCAACTCCGGAGCTTGCTCAAACTCATGTCCATTGAATTGGCGATGTCATCCAACCATCTCATCCTCTGTCATCCCTTTTTTCTCCTGCCTTCAATCTTTCACAGCACCAGGGTCTTTTCCAATGAATCAGTTCTTCACATCAGGTGGCCAAAGTCTTGGACCTTCAGCTTCAGCATCAGTCCTTTCAATGAATACTCAGGACTGATTTCCTTTAAGATGGACTGGTTGGATCACCGTGATGTCCAAGGGACTCTCAAGAGTCTTCAACACCACAGTTCAACAGCATCAATTCGTCAGTGCTCAGCTACTTTATGGTCCAACTCTCACATCCATATACGACTACTGTAACTACCATAGCTTGGACTAGATGGAACGTTGTTGGCAAAGTAATATCTCTGCTTGATAATATGCTATCTAGATTGATCATAGCTTTTCTTTCAAGGAGCAAGCATCTTTTAATTTCATGGCTGCATTCACCATCTGCAACGATTTTAGAGCCCAAGAAAATAAAGTCTATCACTGTTTCCACTGTTTCCCCATCTATTTGCCATGAAGTGATGGGACCAGATGCCATGATCTTAGTTTTTTGAATGTCGAGTTTTAAGCCAGCTTTTTCACTCTCCTCTTTTACTTTCATCAGAAGGCTCTTCAGTTCCTCTCTGCTTTTTGTCATAAGGGTGGTGTCATCTGCATATCTGAGGTTATTGATATTTCTCCCAGCAATCTTGATTCCAGGTTGTTTCATCCAACCTGGGATTTCACATGATGTACTCTGCATATAAGTTAAATAAGCAAGGTGAAAATATACAGCCTCGACATACTCCTTTCTCAATTTGGAACCATTCTCTTGTTTCATGTCCAGTTCTAACTGTTGCTTCTTGATCTGCATACAGATTTCTCAGGAAGCAGGTAAGGTAGTCTGGTATTCCCATCTCTTTAAGAATTTTCCACAGTTTGTTGTTTTCCACATAGTCAAAGGCTTTAGCATAGTCAATAAAGCACAAATAGATGTTTTTCTGGAACTCTCTTGCTTTCTCTATGATCCTAAGATGTTGGCAATTTGATCTCTGGTTCTTCTGCCTTTTCTAAATCCATATTAAACATCTGGAAGTTCTCGGTTCATGTACTGTGGAAGTCTAGCTTGGAAATTTTTCAGCATTACTTTGCTAAGGTGTGAGATGAGTGCAATTGTGTGGTAGTTTGAACACTTTGTCATTGCCTTTCTTTGTGACTGGAATGAAAACTGACTTTTTCCAGACCTGTGGCCACTGCAGAGATTTCCAAATTTTCTGGAATACTGAGTGCAGAACTTTTACAGCATTAGGATATGAAATAGCTCAACTGGAATTCCATCACCTTCACTAACTTTGTTCATCGTGATGCTTCCTAAGGTCCACTTGACTTCACACTCCAGGATGTCTGGCTCTAGGTGAGTGATCATACTCTCATGGTTATCTGGGTCATTAAGATTTTTTTTTTTTTTTTTTTTGGTATAGTTCTTCTGTGTATTCTTGCCACAGCGTCTTAATATCTTCTGCTTCTGTTAGGTCCATTCCATTTCTGTACTTTATTGTGTCCATCTTTGCATGAAATGTTCCCTTGAGGTCTTTAATTTTCTTCATGAGAGCTCTAGTCTTTCCCATTCTATTGTTTTCCTCTATTTCTTTGCCTTGATCACTTAGGAAGGCTTTCATCTCTTCTTGCTATTCTTTGGAACTCTGCATCCAAAGCAGAGTATATCTTTCTGCTTCTCCTTTGCCTTGCTTCTCTTCTTTTCTCATCTATTTGTAAGGCCTCCTCAGACAACCATTTTGCCTTTTTGCATTTCTTCTTCTTGTGGATGGTTTTGATCACCATCCCTTGTACAATGTTACAAACCTCCATCCAAAGTTCTTCAGGCACTCTACCAGATCTAATCCCTTGAATCTATTTGTCACTTCCACTGTATAATTTTAAGCCATTTGATTTAGGTCATACCTGAATTGTATAGTGGTTTTCCCTTCTTTCTCCAATTTAATTCTGAATTTGGCAATAAGAAGTTCATGATCTGAGCCACAGTCAGCTCCCAGTCTTGTTTTTGCTGACTGTAGAGAGCTTCTCCATCTACGGCTGCAAATATAATCAATCTGATTTCACTATTGACCATCTGGTGATGTCCATGTGTAGAGTCGTCTCTTGTGTTGTTGGGAGAGGGTGTTTGCAATGACCAGTGCGTTCTCTTGGCAAAACTCTATTAGCCTTTGCCTGCTTCATTCCATACTCCAAGGCCAAACTGCCTATTATTCCAGGTATCTCTTGACTTCCTACTTTTGCATTCCAGTCCCCTATAATGAAAATGACATCTTCTTTTGGTGTTAGTTCTAGAAGGTCTTGTAGATTTTCAAAGAACCGTTAAACTTCAGCTTTTTCGGCATTAGTGGCTGGGGCATAGATTTGGGTTACTGTGATAACTGAATGCTTTGCCTTGATAATGAACAGAGATTATTCTGTCATTTTGGAGATTGCATCCAACTACTGCATTTCAGACTCTTTTATTTACTCTGATGTTAAGGGGTTCTTGCCCACATTAGATAGAATGGTCATCTGAATTAAATTTGCCCATTCCTATATTAGTCACCAAAAATGAGAGAGAGCAGAGTTTCACTTCTGTGTAAGGGAACTTTCTGAAATATTTGAGGCTAGTCTGGTGGCAGAAACAAAGGGGAAGACATATATTCAGTTCAGTTCAGTCGCTCAGTTGTGTCTGACTCTTTGCGACCCCATGAATCGCAGCACGCCAGGCCTCCCTGTCCATCACCAACTCCCGGAGTTCATTCAGATTCATGTCCATCTAGTCAGTGATGCCATCCAGCCATCTCATCCTCTGTCGTCCCCTTCTCCTCCTGCCCCCAGTCCTTCCCAGANAAAGTGAAAGCCGCTCAGTTGTGTCCGACTTTTTGTGACCCCGAGGACTTCTCCACGGAATTCTCCAGGCCAGAATACTGGAGTGGGTAGCCTTTCCCTTCTTCAGGGGATCTTCCTAACCCAGGGATCAAACCCACACCTCCCACATTGCAGGCAGATTCTTTACCAGCTGAGCCACAAGGGAAACCCTGAATAGGTATACTGAGACCCAATTATCAACCAATTGTCAACTTGATGACAATTTGACTACATTAAATTTCTAGTCCCCCACTCTTGATAGGTAAGTGGTTAATTCTTATGGGAACAGATATTTACTTCAGATGTGGGTTTATAATTACGGCTTGCAAAACCTCAATCAACACTACTATCCAGGAGCTTACAGGGTACCAGGTTCACAATCTTGGGACTCTGCACAACATATTAGCCACTCACATTCACAGCAAATGTGTCACTGGAATGGGTTCATGACTATGGGTTACAATTGCAGTATCACAAACAGTACCAACCAGAAGCTGCTGACCTTCTTGAGCACTAGAATAACCTGCTGAAAGCACAGCCTAAGAACCAAATTGTAGGCAATGGATCCATCAGAATATAACATATGCTGAATTAAGAGACCACTATACATTACTGCATCCTCAATAAAAAGAATACATCAATCTTCTGATAGGAGTTGTCCCACAGATCTTCTCTCCCAATGAACCACTGGGGACTTTATACTTCTCAGTCCTTGTAACTCTGGACACTGTGCTTACAAGAGGTATTTGGCTACACACAAAGCACATTCTCACAGAGTCCCATTGAACAAAAAACTAAAATTATCACTTGAAACAAAGGACTCTGTGTGTTCAAGAAACAGTAATCAATAAGAAGAGTCATTTATTTTGCTTGGAGTAATTGACTCTAATCAACTGGAAGATGTGTACATTTACAAAAAACAGGGACAAGAAATATGTATGAATCTCAGTTAATTCACATGGATGTCATTTGCTACTACCTCTCCCAATTGTGACTATAAGTGGTAAGTGGGAATCTCCAGCTTGGAAAATCTATGTTTACCAGAAGCTCCAATACCTTAGGAATAATGGCTTGATTTACTCCAGCAAATAAGCCATTGAGACCATCAAAACTGGTCATAGCATAGCTAAGTGGAATTAATATGGATTATAAAAAAGGGTGACACTGACCTATGTAACACAAACAGGGAATCATGACAGCCAGAGTTGGATACACAATTTGGATCTTCCTTTAAGAGAGAACTTGGACCAGCTATGAGGAGTGCCCATACTTGGTGGTCATCAGATTCAATGACTTTCAGATCCACCACAGAGGCTGGATTGAAACAATGCTCTTCCATGGTTCACTGAGGCTTTCTTAGAGGTGCACTGAAGTCTAGGGTCTCTTTACCCTATATTTCTCACTTTGCCATCTCCTTTCATATATGTCAGATGTCCATCAGAGCATAGCATCTTTCCTTAGCTACTTGTACTCACTCTCCATTTTATCTTTCAAGGCTGCCCACCAGTAAATCACTTGCATTTTTTAATCTCTGTCTTGATGCCTGCTTCTCTAAGTACCCAACCCATACATTAATTAACTTATCAAGTTACCGTATACAAAGAGTTCGTGTACACCCGTGGCAGATTCATGTCAATGTATGCCAAAACCAATAGAGTACTGTAAAGTAAAATAAAGTAAAATGGAAAAAAAAAATACAACTTATCTTGATAGGGGAAAAAAAGCTAATACATAAAAATAAAAATCTAATATGAAACCATATCCAACAATACAATAAACAAAAATATTTAGGAATAAGTTTCTCAAAACATAGAAAATATTTCTTTACTGAAAGCTATAAAATGGTTTTAAACAAAATTAAAGAAAATCTAAATAAGGTCAGGAATACTCCAAATTCATGATTGGAAGGCACTGTTATGAAGACATCAGTTCTCTTCAAATAGATCTATGAACTGAGTGCAATCCCAATCAAAATCTCTGGAATTTCTTTTCTTGGGTGTTTATAATGGATTCTAAATTTTATATAGAAATTTGAAGGACTTATAAAGTGAGAACTTTTAAGAACTTTTATTCCCCCAAGCCCAGCCGTTCTTTGTGTTCATGTCAGAAATCTTACTTATATGTATTATAAGAATTATAATACAGTATTAGCTTTGATTTAGACAATTCTAAACACTGTGTATGGGCTTCCCTGGTGGCTTCCCTGGTTATAAATACTGGGATTTAACAAACAAGGAAATGAATAATGGATAGTGGGAACCAGGTTTCTCATTGATAAAGTGTTAAGGTGCACACATGTGAGGGGAGAAACTTAAAAAAATATAGTGTCACATGGTACTGGATGAGAGCTGGTGATATTAGCAGATATTCAAGTTATATATATACATATGAGAGAGAGTCAGAGACATAGAGAGAGTGTTCTATCCTCACAAAAACTTATAATCACATGTAATTAGAAAAACACTAGACATATCCAAATTGAGGAGATGAAATATAAGGTGGTCATCTCAATAGATGCAGAAAAAGCGTATGACAAAATTCAACATTCATTCCTAATTAAAACTCTCAAAAAACTGGGTACTGAGGTACTTTATTACTTAATTCTACATAATAAAGGTAATATATGACAAGCCCACAGCTAATATCATGATCAATGATGAAACTGAACATGTTTTCTTTAATACTGGTAACAAAGTTACCTACTTTTACCACTTTTACTCAAAATAGTACTGGCAGTCCTAGCCAGAGCAATCAGGCCAGAAAAAGAAATAAAAATCATCCAAATCAGAAAGGAAGAAGTAGAACTGTTTCTATTTGCAGATGGCATGTTGTTATATATTGAAAACTTGTGTGAAAAACACACCAAAACAAAAACTGTTAAAATTAATAAATTTATTAATAAAATTTCAGGAAAACTATGAACATACAAAAATCAGTTGCATTTCTATACTCTTAACAACAAACTATCAGCATGAGAATTAAAAAAAGAAATCCCAATACAATTGCATAAAAAGAAAAAATCTAGGAATAAATGTAACCAAGGAGGTGAAAGACTTCTACACTAGACACAATAAAATAATGATGAAAAAAACTGAAGACACAAATAAATGAAAAGATATTCCATGTTCTTGGAAAGGAAGACTTAATATTGTTAAAATGTCCATACTACTCAAAGGAAGCCCTACAAGAATGAAATCCCTCTAAAAATTCCAATGGTATTTTTAAGATAAAAAAAAAAAAACTAAAATTCATATGCAACCACAAAAGACTCCAACGAGTCAGAGCAATCTTGATAAAAAACAAAGTTGGAAGCATCACACTTCCTGATTTCAACCTATCAATATATTCCAAAGCTATAATAATCAAAATAGTATGATATGGGCATAAAAAAGACATATAGACTAATTAACAGGATAGAGAGGTCAGAAATAAACTCATTCATATATGGTCAATTAATTTATGACAAAGGAGCCAAGAATACTTGGGTCTGTCTCCTAGAGACAACTGTCACATCTGTGGGTCATTATGTAATTTACTCTTGATATTGGATGACACGGAATTTATAACCAATAAATCAGATTATCAGGGTTTAACTGAGGTAAGAAAGATCACTCAGTCTAGCTATAAAAGTTTACAAACTAAAAAAAAATTCAAAATCATAAAATGAAGGAAAAGCCAGTCAAATTGCTTAATTACAGAAATGTAAAGAGTACACAGATCTCTAGCCTCTAAATACAATGGTCTTTTCAAGTCTCATGCTCTAAGTAATGAGGAAGACTCAAATATCCTGGGGTGAGAAACGTCATTACAATCAGGAACTACAAAAAAGTTACAAACTCAGGGATCACAAAGTTGACAAATAAAAAATCTGAAATGGAGCAGGACCCTATGGTCCTTGCCCACCCCAGTGCCCCCATTCCTCTGTCTGTCTTGTGTCTGTGGAAAACTTTAGTCAAAGAATAAGTTTAATCAGAGAAATGAAAAGTGAAGAAACAAAAGAAACAGTCAAAGGAGACCAAATAATAATAATGTAGTCATAAGCATAGTCAAGGACCATTAGTTATTTTTCAAGGGCTATAGGTAACATTCTGAGCCAACTCTGTGAGCTGCCTTGTAGACACTAAAACATCAGGGTGAAGAAATTAACTACAAGATGATTGGACTGTACCCACAACATAAGCAGCCATAATTCTGACAATTGGCCTCAAAGAAATGGGCACAAACAGACCCTGGAACTGAAGATCAACTGTACAACTGAAGATCAAAACAACCCCAAGATGATGTTGGTCAGATCATCAGTGACCAATTTGAAGATGACTGTTAGAGCTGACTGTGATATTTCTGCATGTAATCCCCTCCAGACTGTCTGTAAAAGCTTCTGCCCACTGGTTGCAGTGATGGGGGAGGTGGTAGTGGGGGGACGCAGGGAGGCAGTTGGCCTTTGGACAGACATCTGCCCTCCCCTATAGTTGCCAGCATCTAAATAAAGCAAATTTTCCTTTCCACCAATTTGGCCTGTTTATTGGCTTTAGAACAGCAAGCAGCCCAACCTCACTCATCTTTTGGTAACAATTCAAGTGATTAATTTCACTGTTTTCAACATCCTCTGGTAACTCAAAGGATTAACACAAAGTCCAGTAAAACTATTTACCAGAGAAACAGGAAAATCAAAAGTAAAAAAGACATATTTATCATTAATGAGATGCCATCATTGACTGTTGGGAAATAAAACAAAAATATCAAGGACATCCAATTCTACCAATAACACTTCGGTCATTCCCTAGCAGATGAATCAACAGAGACCCAGGAATTACCTTCTTTAAAGAGTCCCATCTTCAGCAGATTGACTTTCAGCTCCACCTGACACATTTGGAAGGCCTAGTCTTCGTGACCTCATTAATCCCTCCAGAACAGCAGGAATCAATTTAGAAATAATAGGACTAGAGACAAGTTTAACAGACGAGTTCCCAGTAACTGAAGCATGGCCCTCAGAAAAAGACTCAGTGCACAGTACTTCAGCAAAATGACAGCTAGGAATTACGCCCTCTACCACTCAGCAGTCTCAGCCAAGAAATGTCCATTTTAACAACAATCTGCACATGAAAAATAACCCTCCCAAGAGTTTAGAATTCCAAGTGAGGGATGACCAGCACCTTGGTGAAGTATAGTGGTAAGAAAGGACGCACTGAGGAGAGTAAGAAAGACAAATTTGTTGTAGCCCCATACTCTGCTCTCAAGCCCATGCAGCTCATGGGAGAAGTAAAGTGAGCACTGGAATCCACTAAAGACTCCAGAGCTGGCTCGACCCAGCATCTGATCCACTCCTGAAGCTTTATGTGTCTCCCCACTAGTGCCAGGAACTCAAGCCCTTCCAACCTTATGCCAGCGCCCCAGGCAGCTCTTGCAGCCTCAAAGGCATACCCTTGTCACCAGTTTGCCAGTGGATTTCCCATAGATTCTGATTGAGTCAGTTCATACATGTGTCTATATGACTGGGACTTTAAAGTGCCTGAAGAAAATACAAAAAGCTTGAACTTATAGATGTCAGGGCAAGTTGGAAGTGAAAGACAGCTGCATTACAGCCATACTAGGATGCAGCCGTAAAAATCTTCAGTGGACAGAATCCACTGTCAACCTTCTATGAAAGAAGTAGCTTATAATGAGAAGGAAAAAAATATATGTATATGTGCAGACCTTGAAAAGAATGGAAAGACTGGAATAGAGGCATATGGATGAACATAATGGAGTATGCATGAGTATGAAGATCTTTAAATCACATATTAATGTCAAACAGAAAGTATCCATTATGAAAGAGGCAGTGAATAATACATACATGTGACAGACATTGACAAAATGACTTATACATTTGATATCTGCTTTGCCTTCAGACACAGCAGTGCAGGTACAATGGGATCATTAATAAAGTAGCCTCTGTGGCAGAGATGGGGGCTCTGCATGGGTCTCAACATGAGTCTCATTTACTAAAGACTATCTAGTGACTTCTATCTCTAAATGTCCACCCTGTCAGAAATAAAGATCAGTAACATGTCCTGAATAGGCATGTGGTGTGGTTTAGTCACTAAGTTGTGTCCAACTCTTGTGACCCGATGGACCATAGCTCACCAGGCTTCTCTGTCCATGGGATTTCCCAGGCAAGAATGTTGGGATGGGTTACCATTTCATTCTCCAAGAAAGTGAAAGTGAAAGCTGCTCAGTTGTGTCCGACTTTTTGTGACCCCGAGGACTTCTCCACGGAATTCTCCAGGCCAGAATACTGGAGTGGGTAGCCTTTCCCTTCTTCAGGGGATCTTCCTAACCCGGGGATCAAACCCACACCTCCCACATTGCAGGCAGATTCTTTACCAGCTGAGCCACAAGGGAAACCCTGAATAGGTATACTGAGACCCAATTATCAACCAATTGTCAACTTGATGACAATTTGACTACATTAAATTTCTAGTCCCCCACTCTTGATAGGTAAGTGGTTAATTCTTATGGGAACAGATATTTACTTCAGATGTGGGTTTATAATTACGGCTTGCAAAACCTCAATCAACACTACTATCCAGGAGCTTACAGGGTACCAGGTTCACAATCTTGGGACTCTGCACAACATATTAGCCACTCACATTCACAGCAAATGTGTCACTGGAATGGGTTCATGACTATGGGTTACAATTGCAGTATCACAAACAGTACCAACCAGAAGCTGCTGACCTTCTTGAGCACTAGAATAACCTGCTGAAAGCACAGCCTAAGAACCAAATTGTAGGCAATGGATCCATCAGAATATAACATATGCTGAATTAAGAGACCACTATACATTACTGCATCCTCAATAAAAAGAATACATCAATCTTCTGATAGGAGTTGTCCCACAGATCTTCTCTCCCAATGAACCACTGGGGACTTTATACTTCTCAGTCCTTGTAACTCTGGACACTGTGCTTACAAGAGGTATTTGGCTACACACAAAGCACATTCTCACAGAGTCCCATTGAACAAAAAACTAAAATTATCACTTGAAACAAAGGACTCTGTGTGTTCAAGAAACAGTAATCAATAAGAAGAGTCATTTATTTTGCTTGGAGTAATTGACTCTAATCAACTGGAAGATGTGTACATTTACAAAAAACAGGGACAAGAAATATGTATGAATCTCAGTTAATTCACATGGATGTCATTTGCTACTACCTCTCCCAATTGTGACTATAAGTGGTAAGTGGGAATCTCCAGCTTGGAAAATCTATGTTTACCAGAAGCTCCAATACCTTAGGAATAATGGCTTGATTTACTCCAGCAAAAAAGCCACTGAGACCATCAAGACTGGTCATAGCATAGCTAAGTGGAATTAATATGGATTATAAAAAAGGGTGACACTGACCTATGTAACACAAACAGGGAATCATGACAGCCAGAGTTGGATACACAATTTGGATCTTCCTTTAAGAGAGAACTTGGACCAGCTATGAGGAGTGCCCATACTTGGTGGTCATCAGATTCAGTGACTTTCAGATCCACCACAGAGGCTGGATTGAAACAATGCTCTTCCATGGTTCACTGAGGCTTTCTTAGAGGTGCACTGAAGTCTAGGGTCTCTTTACCCTATATTTCTCACTTTGCCATCTCCTTTCATATATGTCAGATGTCCATCAGAGCATAGCATCTTTCCTTAGCTACTTGTACTCACTCTCCATTTTATCTTTCAAGGCTGCCCACCAGTAAATCACTTGCATTTTTTAATCTCTGTCTTGATGCCTGCTTCTCTAAGTACCCAACCCATACATTAATTAACTTATCAAGTTACCGTATACAAAGAGTTCGTGTACACCCGTGGCAGATTCATGTCAATGTATGCCAAAACCAATAGAGTACTGTAAAGTAAAATAAAGTAAAATGGAAAAAAAAAAAATTCAACTTATCTTGATAGGGGAAAAAAAGCTAATACATAAAAATAAAAATCTAATATGAAACCATATCCAACAATACAATAAACAAAAATATTTAGGAATAAGTTTCTCAAAACATAGAAAATATTTCTTTACTGAAAGCTATAAAATGGTTTTAAACAAAATTAAAGAAAATCTAAATAAGGTCAGGAATACTCCAAATTCATGATTGGAAGGCACTGTTATGAAGACATCAGTTCTCTTCAAATAGATCTATGAACTGAGTGCAATCCCAATCAAAATCTCTGGAATTTCTTTTCTTGGGTGTTTATAATGGATTCTAAATTTTATATAGAAATTTGAAGGACTTATAAAGTGAGAACTTTTAAGAACTTTTATTCCCCCAAGCCCAGCCGTTCTTTGTGTTCTTGTCAGAAATCTTACTTATATGTATTATAAGAATTATAATACAGTATTAGCTTTGATTTAGACAATTCTAAACACTGTGTATGGGCTTCCCTGGTGGCTTCCCTGGTTATAAATACTGGGATTTAACAAACAAGGAAATGAATAATAGATAGTGGGAACCAGGTTTCTCATTGATAAAGTGTTAAGGTGCACACATGTGAGGGGAGAAACTTAAAAAAATACAGTGTCACATGGTACTGGATGAGAGCTGGTGATATTAGCAGATATTCAAGTTATATATATACATATGAGAGAGAGTCAGAGACAGAGAGAGAGTGTTCTATCCTCACAAAAACTTATAATCCCATGTAATTAGAAAAACACTAGACATATCCAAATTGAGGAGATGAAATATAAGGTGGTCATCTCAATAGATGCAGAAAAAGCGTATGACAAAATTCAACATTCATTCCTAATTAAAACTCTCAAAAAACTGGGTACTGAGGTACTTTATTACTTAATTCTACATAATAAAGGTAATATATGACAAGCCCACAGCTAATATCATGATCAATGATGAAACTGAACATGTTTTCTTTAATACTGGTAACAAAGTTACCTACTTTTACCACTTTTACTCAAAATAGTACTGGCAGTCCTAGCCAGAGCAATCAGGCCAGAAAAAGAAATAAAAATCATCCAAATCAGAAAGGAAGAAGTAGAACTGTTTCTATTTGCAGATGGCATGTTGTTATATATTGAAAACTTGTGTGAAAAACACACCAAAACAAAAACTGTTAAAATTAATAAATTTATTAATAAAATTTCAGGAAAACTATGAACATACAAAAATCAGTTGCATTTCTATACTCTTAACAACAAACTATCAGCATGAGAATTAAAAAAAGAAATCCCAATACAATTGCATAAAAAGAAAAAATCTAGGAATAAATGTAACCAAGGAGGTGAAAGACTTCTACACTAGACACAATAAAATAATGATGAAAAAAACTGAAGACACAAATAAATGAAAAGATATTCCATGTTCTTGGAAAGGAAGACTTAATATTGTTAAAATGTCCATACTACTCAAAGGAAGCCCTACAAGAATGAAATCCCTCTAAAAATTCCAATGGTATTTTTAAGATAAAAAAAAAAAAACTAAAATTCATATGCAACCACAAAAGACTCCAACGAGTCAGAGCAATCTTGATAAAAAACAAAGTTGGAAGCATCACACTTTCTGATTTCAACCTATCAATATATTCCAAAGCTATAATAATCAAAATAGTATGATATGGGCATAAAAAAGACATATAGAATAATTAACAGGATAGAGAGGTCAGAAATAAACTCATTCATATATGGTCAATTAATTTATGACAAAGGAGCCAAGAATACTTGGGTCTGTCTCCTAGAGACAACTGTCACATCTGTGGGTCATTATGTAATTTACTCTTGATATTGGATGACACGGAATTTATAACCAATAAATCAGATTATCAGGGTTTAACTGAGGTAAGAAAGATCACTCAGTCTAGCTATAAAAGTTTACAAACTAAAAAAAAATTCAAAATCATAAAATGAAGGAAAAGCCAGTCAAATTGCTTAATTACAGAAATGTAAAGAGTACACAGATCTCTAGCCTCTAAATACAATGGTCTTTTCAAGTCTCATGCTCTAAGTAATGAGGAAGACTCAAATATCCTGGGGTGAGAAACGTCATTACAGTCAGGAACTACAAAAAAGTTACAAACTCAGGGATCACAAAGTTGACAAATAAAAAATCTGAAATGGAGCAGGACCCTATGGTCCTTGCCCACCCCAGTGCCCCCATTCCTCCGTCTGTCTTGTGTCTGTGGAAAACTTTAGTCAAAGAATAAGTTTAATCAGAGAAATGAAAAGTGAAGAAACAAAAGAAACAGTCAAAGGAGACCAAATAATAATAATGTAGTCATAAGCATAGTCAAGGACCATTAGTTATTTTTCAAGGGCTATAGGTAACATTCTGAGCCAACTCTGTGAGCTGCCTTGTAGACACTAAAACATCAGGGTGAAGAAATTAACTACAAGATGATTGGACTGTACCCACAACATAAGCAGCCATAATTCTGACAATTGGCCTCAAAGAAATGGGCACAAACAGACCCTGGAACTGAAGATCAACTGTACAACTGAAGATCAAAACAACCCCAAGATGATGTTGGTCAGATCATCAGTGACCAATTTGAAGATGACTGTTAGAGCTGACTGTGATATTTCTGCATGTAATCCCCTCCAGACTGTCTGTAAAAGCTTCTGCCCACTGGTTGCAGTGATGGGGGAGGTGGTAGTGGGGGGACGCAGGGAGGCAGTTGGCCTTTGGACAGACATCTGCCCTCCCCTATAGTTGCCAGCATCTAAATAAAGCAAATTTTCCTTTCCACCAATTTGGCCTGTTTATTGGCTTTAGAACAGCAAGCAGCCCAACCTCACTCATCTTTTGGTAACAATTCAAGTGATTAATTTCACTGTTTTCAACATCCTCTGGTAACTCAAAGGATTAACACAAAGTCCAGTAAAACTATTTACCAGAGAAACAGGAAAATCAAAAGTAAAAAAGACATATTTATCATTAATGAGATGCCATCATTGACTGCTGGGAAATAAAACAAAAATATCAAGGACATCCAATTCTACCAATAACACTTCGGTCATTCCCTAGCAGATGAATCAACAGAGACCCAGGAATTACCTTCTTTAAAGAGTCCCATCTTCAGCAGATTGACTTTCAGCTCCACCTGACACATTTGGAAGGCCTAGTCTTCGTGACCTCATTAATCCCTCCAGAACAGCAGGAATCAATTTAGAAATAATAGGACTAGAGACAAGTTTAACAGACGAGTTCCCAGTAACTGAAGCATGGCCCTCAGAAAAAGACTCAGTGCACAGTACTTCAGCAAAATGACAGCTAGGAATTACGCCCTCTACCACTCAGCAGTCTCAGCCAAGAAATGTCCATTTTAACAACAATCTGCACATGAAAAATAACCCTCCCAAGAGTTTAGAATTCCAAGTGAGGGATGACCAGCACCTTGGTGAAGTATAGTGGTAAGAAAGGACGCACTGAGGAGAGTAAGAAAGACAAATTTGTTGTAGCCCCATACTCTGCTCTCAAGCCCATGCAGCTCATGGGAGAAGTAAAGTGAGCACTGGAATCCACTAAAGACTCCAGAGCTGGCTCGACCCAGCATCTGATCCACTCCTGAAGCTTTATGTGTCTCCCCACTAGTGCCAGGAACTCAAGCCCTTCCAACCTTATGCCAGCGCCCCAGGCAGCTCTTGCAGCCTCAAAGGCATACCCTTGTCACCAGTTTGCCAGTGGATTCCCCCTGAACCAAAAAAGCCAGTTCACTCACCACTTCCCTACTCCTGGTCCTCCTCATGACCCACCACCTGTTACCAATCTCCTCCAGCAGCCCAAGGAGTCCTCCTCAGCACCAAGTTCCCAGAAGCCTCCACAACTGGAAACCCACTCATCGGGAAGTCAGCCTTTTCCGGCGACCCAGGCTCCACCCATGGCTGCGCCCCCTAGAGGTTCCTGGGAATACAGGTCCCTGTTGCACCCAAGCTCCAAGCACATGGGCTTCTGTGAACACAGGTTGTAAGTTACCCTCGTGTCCAGGGGCTCCAGTGACTGCAGGTGGCATCCTTGGCACTAAGCACTTGGAAAGCTGCACTGAATTCAGGCCCCAGCTTCACCCAGCCACCTGCTGGCTCCAGGTCCCCATCCCTCCTCCCACAGCTCTCAAGGTCCAGGCAGCTTCCTCAGCTTGCAGAGGGCTGTGTGAACTCAGGCCCACTCTGATGGCTATGGTCACTGGCGGCTTCTTGGCTCCAGAAAGCTCCCATGAACTCAGGTTCTCAATCCACTCCAGGAACTTCAGGCTCCCAAAATCTCAGACAGCTACAGCAACTCCAAGCTTTGGGCCTACCCTGTGGCTCTCACATGGGAACAGACCCCTAGAGGACCCCTATGAATCCACATCCTAGCTTGACTCAACACTGCCTAGCTCACGTGACACTGGTCAGCTCCCGATGGGTTCCAGCAAATTCAGGCTCCTGGCATTTCCCATGGTTCTGAGGTCTCAGGCTCCCAGGCAACAAACACCAGGGAACTCAGGTTGGGAGGTGGTGGGGCGGGGCGGGGGACCTGAGGAACACAAAATGAAAATCCACAAAATGAATGAAAAGGCAATCTGTGTAATATGAGAAAATATTTGCAGACCATATGTCAGATAAGGGGTTAATTTCCAAAATATGTAAAAATCAATAAACCTAATAACAACAATAAATAATGAAACAACTTGATTAACAAATGTGCAGAGGAACTGAATAGACAGCTTTCCAAAGATACCAATGGCCAACAGGTACATGAAAAGGAGCTCAACATCACTCATCATCAGAGAAATGCAAATCAAACCCACAATCAGAATGGCTATCAATAAAAATACAAGAGATAACAAGCATTGGTAAGGATGTAAAAGAAAGGGTAAACTTGTGCACTGTTGGTGGGAATGTAAATTGGAGCAGCCATTATGGAAAACAGGATGGAAATTCCTCAAAAAATTAAAAATAAAACTACCATGTATGTGCATGCTTAATTGCTCAGTTGTGTTCGTCTCTTGGCTACACCATGGATTATAGCCTGCCAGGCTCCTCTGTCCATCAGGACTTCTTCCCAACTCAGGGTTCGAATCCAGGTCTCCTGCATGGCAGGCAGATTCTTTACCATCTGAGCCCACCAGGGAAGCTCCAAACTATCACATGAGCCAGCAGTCTCTCTTCTGGGTATAAACCCAAAAGAAATGAAGAGATAGCTGAACCACCTTGTTCTTTGCAGCATTAGTCACAATATTCAAGATTTGGAAACAATGTATTATATGTGAATACATTGAATATACATGTATTTGAATGTTATTCAGCTATAAAAAGAAGGAAGTTCTGTTATTTGCTATTTGATATAACATGGATGGATTTTGAAGGCATTACAGTAAGTGAAATGAGTCAGACACAGAAAAACGAATACTGTTTGACATCATTTATGTGTGATCCATTTTCTCTGGTGAGTAATTTTTCTCTCAGTGAGAAACTTTTAATCATCAGTGTTTGTCAAAACTTGGGCCAACTATGGATAGAGTCCTCACTGATGAGACTGATGATAAATTTTTTTTTATACCAATGCTCAATGGATGATGTAGGAGGTGCTTTTAAAGCATACTAGAATAAGATTGGTCTTCTGTGGTGGCTCAGGCAGTACACAGTCTGCCTGCAATGCAGGAGATCCAGGTTTGGTCCCTGGGTCAGGAATATCCCCTACAGAAGGGAATGGCTACCCACTGCAGTATTCTTGCCTAGAGAACTCCATGGACAGAGAAGGCTGGCAGGCTAGAAGAGATATAATGAATTTGTTTGCAGATCCTAATCTTTGAATGTGGAATGCTTTCACTTAAGTTCAGGCTCTTACTATATTTCAAAGTTCTCATCTACAAAGTGAAAGAAAGTGAAAGTGAAGTCGCTCAGTCGTGTCCGACTCTTTGCGACCCCGTGGACTGTAGCCTACCAGGCTCCTTCCTCCATGGGATTCTCCAGGCAAGAATACTGGAGTGGGTTGCCATTTCCTTCGCCAGGGAATCTTCCTGACCCAGGGATTGAACCGGGGTCTCCAGCATTGCAGGCAGATGCTTTAACCTAAGTGGGGTACTACCTATTTTTGACAGAGTTACTGTTAGCTGGAATTATATAAACTACTATGGAAGAGTATGTGCAGTATAGTCAGATTCAAAGCAGACATAAATGAATGCATATTCACTGAAATTTAAGTTTTGAATTTTTCTTGTATCAGTTCAGTTCAGTCTCTCAGTCGTGTCCAACTCTTTACGACTCCATGAATTACAGCATGCCAGGCCTCCCTGTCCATCACCAACTGCCAGAGTTCACTCAGACTCACGTCCATCAAGTTAGTGATCCCATCCAGCCATCTCATCCTCTGTCGTCCCCTTCTCTTCCTGCCCCCAATCCCTCCCAGCATCAGAGTCTTTTCCAATGAGTCAATTCTTTGCATAATCTTGGAAACAGAAAGACATCATCAAAAATATATATTGAGGGTTTTTTTTTTACAAAGAATAATTTTCTTTATTCTGTTTTTAGATAATAACTTGCCAAATAACATCAAAGAGTGACATATTATTAATCTGTGCTCTGGTTGCAGGTATTCTCTTTGGAATTTCAAGAAGTTTTGAAATACATCTGGTAAACTATCATTTGGATGTTTAAATTAAAACTTAGTATTTGTTATACCATCAGAATATATTATTGTATATACTGTTTTCCTCAGCAGCACAGTTCCATATTTTTGAGAAGCAGAAGACAGCAAGACTCAGATACAACTGGGTTGTTTAAGGAAGTATATGATAGCACTGTGGATACGTTGGGGAAATAAGGAGCAAGTGAACTACATGTAACAGTGAAAGAGTAGTACAGATATTGTCCAAAATTGAGAGATCTCTGGGGCTGGAACACAAAGACGGAGATCAAAGTGTAAGACGACTTAGATAATTGATGGAAGCCATGGATATTTAGTTTCATGGGCAATTAAGGATTTGAATGGTGATCCTAAGAAAAGTGGGCTTTGTTTTTAGCAAAGATACAAGGATTCAATACAAATATTTGGGAACCTTAAAAGTGGCTGTAGTCAACCACTCAGACAGACAGACACTACAATTGACCTGAAGGAGGTGATGGTAGCTCAGAATAGGAGAGTGGAAAAGAAAATAGATATGAATAGAATGTGCCATGTAACTATTTTCAGGTATTCAAAACCATCACAGAGCTTGTTCCATGTGCCAAGAAATATTCTAATATTACAATTACAGTATTTAAATTTGAATTCAAATTGAATATTCAAATATTAAATCAAGAAAGAACTAAGTTTTGGACATCAGTAGGCTCACAGTGTGTGGAAGATGCTTTTCATATTGTTATTATAGCCTGACTGTGACAAGTTTGAAGATATGATGGGTTGCATCAATGAATACTTCCCTGTCTGTGCATCAGATGGCAACACATATACCAATGCATGTGCCTTCTGCAATGAAGTTAGGTAAGAAACAAAATCTGTATGTTTATCTTCAAATAAAGCTTATTTTTAATATTAATGTCTCTTTTAAGAACTCTAGGATAGAGACTTACCTGGTAGCTCAGTGATGAAGAGTTTGCTGCCAGTGCAGGGGATACAGGTTCTATCCCTGGTCCAGGAGGATCCCACATGCTGCAGAGCAACTGGGCCTATGTGCCATAACTACTGAGCATTAGCTCAGAGTCTGTGCTCCACAAGGGAAGCCATGAAATGAGAAGCTGGTGCACTGCAAACAGAGAGTAGCCCCTGCTCTCCACAACTAGAGAAAAGCCCACGCAGCAACAAAGACTCAGCTCAGCCAAAAATAAATAAATGCAGTTATAAAAGAAAAAGAACTCTAGTCAGTACTGGCATTAATTCAAAGGCACAATTGCTATACCTTTGAATTTATCATTTCTAAAGAATTTTGTTGTGGAGTTATCTTTATAAGTACTCTCATTTGCAGTGCAACACCCAAATTAATTAAATGAATGAAATATAATTAAACAACTGTTAACAACAGTAGAAACAGATGAATTACTTCACCTAAAACAATTTTTAACTTTTACTTTAATGACATTGAGATAATATATTCATTATAAAGATATATTTTCATTATCTGCNACCCAAATTAATTAAATGAATGAAATATAATTAAACAACTGTTAACAACAGTAGAAACAGATGAATTACTTCACCTAAAACAATTTTTAACTTTTACTTTAATGACATTGAGATAATATATTCATTATAAAGATATATTTTCATTATCTGCATTGTACAGATTTTTTAACTTTTCCCTACACTTTTTTAGTTCATTTATAATCACAAACCATGCAGGAACAACGAAGTGACCCTTTATAGAATGAAACAGTATAAAGAAGGGACTGTATCTTAAATATTGTTCTTTGAACTAAATTTCCAAAATTCTGTTATTCACTTAACTTTTAATTAGGCTAGATTTTCATGCACTTACTTGATCACAATGTAAGTATTTAATTATGTCTTAAAGAGAGAAGCTACTAAACAATCAAGCAATAGAAAACAATAGAAGAAGCAATAGAAGAAAACACAAATTTTCCTCCCTGTGAAGATAGATCAAAATAGTGTGGCTTTCAGAGGTTGGGTCAATATGCTTTTGTTGCTCAGGGATGAGATGGGTAAGAAGGAAGACAACACTAGAGAGAAGCCTCAGGAAAGTTAAGTTCAGCAGGAAGATTATCACAACTGGAGAAGCATCAGTAGACAAACAGTCGGCCTAGCAAGCAGTGTGTCCATCCTCCTTTTCCATAGGTGGGAGAAGAGGCAAGAGGGACATCTACATAGGGAATTGAGGGTCAGAAAATACTCAAAACCTGGTTAGATGATCAGCCAGACTCTGAGATATGCTTCAATAGGATCTGCCCCAAGGTGCAGTTTTCCAGTGCAAATTGGAATTAAGCCATTGGAATCTGCAGAGAGCCAGGCCAGTCCATAAAAGAAAACTCTCATTCTCTTCAGAAATTAAACAGGCAATGATGTCAATTTATTCTGAAGCAGAGAAGGCTGATTCTCAGTCTTAAAACATTCTTTGCCAGTCAAAACATACTTTTATAGAGCAAGTAAGCGTGGTTTCACTGGCATAGAGAAGACAAAGGATGGCTACAGAGTTTGGCTATGGTCACTAGGCAGCTCCTGGCCCTTCAAAAAATAGATTCTACCAATGTTGACTCCTTTAATCAAAAACTCTAACTCAGGGGAAACACGGTGAGTCTCATACGGAATTTATAATGTAATTATGTTTTCTTTTTCTTTTTAGGAAACGTGGTGATCAACTTAAATTTATTAGTTATTTTCCATGCTGATTCCTTGATGTAACTTTCTGTGTGAAATGATTCCTCTTATCCTTTCTGTTTTACTGAAGGGTATTTCCATGGTTTTTACAAAGGGTAAGGAAACTCAGGACACATTCTATATGATTGATCTATACATTCTTTTTCATAGTAAAGTTTGAAAATTCTTGAATTCAATATTTCTGACTCTGTATGATTTTAATGACTTTCCTGTTTTAGAAAACATAAGGCATACATAATTTCCTATGAAAATCATGATTGCCTAAATAAACAAATTAACCATGCAAAAAATATAATGTCTCTCGTAGGTTCTTGTTCTCTGTCACTCTCATATCCCTAAGTGGTTGAAAGAACACAGTGGATACTTAAAAGATTTATTCACAATTAAATGAGAAAAAATCCTGTGTAAAGCTCTTTTGAGAAAATTGGTATTATAAAATTACTTAGATTTCTAGGAACATAACAGTTGTTCAGAAAGTTACATAATTGAGTTTGTAGTATCGATCTACTCCTGTGGACTATTTCAGTTCCATCTTATTCCAAATCATTGAAATAAATGCTATTGAGTCACTGTCTCAATCTACTGAAGCCTTGCCTTTGCTGTGTGCTTGCTTTAAAAAAGGTTGATAGAAAAAAATAGTTTGAAATGCTCTTAAAGGTGTGTGTGTGTGTATGTGTGTTTCTTTAACCAAGGAAAGGAATTTGATACTAATAGAGATGTTCCATTATCAAAACTGTGGTAAGGCTTCACAGACTTACTTGCTTTAGTCCTCACAGGTACATGGTTAAAGTGTGGTGTAGGTTGCTCAGTCGTGTCTGACTCTTTGCAAACCCATGGACCGTAGCCTGTCAGGCTTCTGTCCATGGAATTCTCCAGGCAAGAATATTGGAATAGGTTGCCATTCCCTTCTCCAGAGATCAGTTCAGTTCAGTTCAGTCGCTCAGTCGTGTCCGACTCTTTGCAACTCCATGAATCACAGCACGCCAGGCCTCACTGTCCATCACCAACTCCCGGAGTTCACTCAGACTCACGTCCATCCAGTCAGTGATGCCATCCAGCCATCTCATCCTCTGTCGTCCCCTTCTCCTCCTGCCCCCAATCCCTCCCAGCATCAGAGTCTTTTCCAATGAGTCAACTCTTCGCATGAGGTGGCCAAAGTACTGGAGTTTCAGCTTTAGCATCATTCCTTCCAAAGAAATCCCAGGGCTGATCTCCTTCAGAATGGACTGGTTGGATCTCGTTGCAGTCCAAGGGACTCTCAGAAGTCTTCTCCAACACCACAGTTCAAAAGCATCAATTCTTCAGCGCTCAGCTTTCTTCACAGTCCAACTCTCACATCCATACACGACCACTGGAAGAACCATAGCCTTGACTAGACGGACCTTTGTTGGCAAAGTAATGTCTCTGCTTTTCAACATGCTGTCTAGGTTGGTCATAACTTTTCTTCCAAGGAGTAAGCATCTTAGGTATAATTAATTATCTAAAATTATAGATTATTGAAGTTCTGTCTTAAATCATGAAAAGAAAGCCCATGAACCATCTTATCTCAGCTTATTTAAACATTACCTTTGTTGCTTTATATATTTTGCTTTCAGGTTGGGGCAGTATAAAAAAGGATTGTTGACATTTCATTAAAGTTTTTTTTAAGAGAAGATGAGAAATTCTCATTTATTTGGTATTTCAAGAAGTATGTTAAGGCTCTGCACATTTCTTAGTCTTCGTGGAAAAGTGAGTTAGCTGTAACAAAGTCGATTTTTTGACAATAAGGAGCTAAGATGTATGATTTTAAATATACTAAAATATGCTATTATGGTAATAAAGATAAATTGTACTAAACTGCATTACTCTTTTATTAAGTCAGGAAGACAGGAGGTTGCCCCAGATGAATTTCTGTGATGATGAGTTGAATACCTTTGACTAAATAGGGAAATATGAATCAGTGTACATATAACCAATTGGATAGAAGAATCAGAAATAGCCCTGCAAGGTCTCATGAATAAGTAGTTATACTGAAATCATTTTGAATTTTCATTATTTGGATAAATGCATCAATGATTTCTTCCTCTTTATAGCCATAGCCATGGCAAGGTTCATCTATATCTGTCCTATCTTAACCTGGCAAGGGATTTTTTTCTTCAGAATGCTGACAGTTCCATACATACCAGAAGCATAATCACCAAACCTGCCTTATGTCACACATACTGACTCTAACTTTTCAGGAAGTGTTCTCACCTTCCTTCCTTAGGCCAATAGATGGCCTCCATGGCCTTGTTGGCTTCCTGAGTTTGATCTTCCTTTGCTGTACCTTTTAGGGAGTAATATAGCAAAAAATTTTTACTGTATTAAAGAGTTACAGAGAGAAAAGAAAAGTTATAGATATTTAGTTTATTACTTTTCCTATCTTATATGGTAGAAATATTATAGAGATGATCTGAGTATGTGTATACAGGGATGGCAAGTGAGAGACTGAAGCTTCCTTACTACAAATTCACTGTACGTTTTTGTTTTTTTTTTTAACACTGATCATGTTGTGTGGTTTCTAAAGTTGGATGCCTGGAGATGTTCCAATATGAATTTTTACATTCTTTTTAATTTCTGTTTTTGGTTATGTTCTAGACTGATCAAAAGACGTTCCTGTCAATGTAAGAATATGAAAAAGAATAAATATATATGTATAACTGAGTCACTTTCTGTACAGTACAAATATAACACTGTAAATCAACTATACTTTAATATAATTTTTAAAATACATTATAATTAAAATAAATATATATTATAAAACATTTTACCTATGAGTGTATAATATCAAAAATGCTTGCAGACAATTAATCCCTGCTTTAATCCAATGTCTTATTGTATAAGCAAGGTTAAATGAAATCCAGAGAGAAGAACTTGCCTGAATGACAGGTACGACAGAATAAGATCTAGAGATCAAGTGTCCTAATATTCAGGATTATCAGTTTTCTACCTTTCTCTTACTTCAAATGATTTTTTACATATTTATATCTGGTATGAAGCCTAAATTAAGATATCATATTGGACTTTCCTGGTGGTACAGCAGATGAGAATCCACCTGCCTATGCAGGAGGCATGGGTTCAATCCCTGGTCCAGGAAGATTCCACAAAGCCCATGCGCCACAGCTACTGAGGCAATGTGCTACAACTACTGAAGACTCTACTCCACAAGAAGAGAAGCCACTGTGGTGAGAAGCCCACGCACCACAACAAAGACGCCCAAGCCATGGCTTGCCCGAAGGCCTGCGCCAGGCAACAAAGACCCAGGACAACCAAATAGATTAAAAACTTTAAGAAAGAATCTGTAAACAAAAAAGATGTCATTAAAAAAATATACATGTTAAGTCCTGCCTTGATATCTGAGCCTTGTGTGTGCTTAGTTGCTCAGTCGCGTTTGACTCGTTGAGACCCCATGAACTATAAGAGCCGACCAGGCTCCTCTGTCCATGGGATTCTCCAGGAATAAAATACTGGAGTGCATTGCCTTTCCCTTCTCCAGGGGATCTTCCAGAGCCTCAAATGCCTAACCATGAGTTTCCATGCTCTCACCAGGGACAAATCCCAACCAATGACAATGGCTGCCCACAGGATAGTACCTCTATCAGCAGGATCAACTATATTCCAGTTGGTCTTCAACCTGATGGGTTTCACTTCTATGCCAGTCTGAAAATTATTGAAAAAAGCAAATGACATCATTCCATAGCAAAGAAAGGTCACTGTATTTCTTGTTACTATAAAACCTGCTTCTCACAACCCCTACTTGTTCAACCTAATTGTTCAGTTGAATAATTTTGTTGGATGGGGCATCTCTGTACATTTCATCCTCTTGGGACATACATTATACAAAGTAAAAGAAGTCAAAGGAGTAGACACAAGGGACAACATAGTGTTTCATTCTATTTATATAAAACTTCCAGAAAAGGCAAAGCAATCAAAACGTAGATTGGTGGTTGCCTAGTGCTGAGGGTTGGAAGTAGAAGTGACATCTAAAATATAAGAAAGATTATACTGGATGATGTGAAAGGAAAGGAAAGTGAACTGGCTCAGTCGTGTCCAACTCTGCAATCCCATGGACTATAGCCTACCACGCTTCTTCGTCCACGGGATTTTCCAGGCAAGACTACTGGAGTGGGTTGCCATTGCCGTCTCCAGCGGATCTTCCCGACCCAGGGATCGAACCCAGGTGTCCTACATTGTAGGCAGACGCTTTACCGTCTGAGCCCTGCTGGCTCAGACGGAAGTCACTGGATGATGTAAATGTTCTTAAATTGTTGTGATGGTTATATATCTAGGTATATTTATAATAATCATTGCATTATTCCTAAAAATGACTATGTTTTTGGTATATAAATAGCAAAATAAACATGTTTAAAAGTAATAAAATACAAGTTGCATATTAAAAGTGCCTTTTACTACCAAAGTGTCAAGTTTTAACTATTATTAAATCCCAAGGTTTTCATTTTCATTATTGAGTAAAACATAAGATTCTTGTAAAACTAAGTTAGATTACATATGGGAAGCTGCTTCATAGGGCTTTGGTAGGCAATAGTGACTTAATAAGAAACGGTTTCCACTCTTAGTGGACAATAATGTTAAATAGTATACTGAAAGTTCTGAAAAAATAGTATTACATGCATTTTTGCTTAATAGCTTTTCCCTATCATCTTACTTAGGGCTTGATACATAATAGGTTTTTACACAATATTTTTAATAAAAATAAAAAGAATACATATATGAATACATCCGGGTTCACAGAATAATTTTCAGAATTTTAATTGTGGTAAAATACATATAAATTTTATTGTCTTAACCATTTCTAAGCATACAGTTTATTAGCATTAAATATATTGACACTGTTGAACAATCTTTAAAACTCTTTTCATCTCACAGAACTAAAATTCTCTACACTTTAAACAACTACCCAACTACCCATCTCCCTCTCCCTAAGCCCCAGGAAACCACCACTCTACTTGATGTGTCCATGGCTTTGCTCCTACTCGAGTAGTACTTCATATACATGGAATCATCGAGTATTTGTCTTTTGTTATGTGTCAGAATTTTTTCTTTCAATGCTGAATAGTATCTATTGCATGTATATACTGTATTTTGCTTATCTGTTTATTTGTTGATGGTCATAGGTGTTACTTCCATTTCTTGGCTACTGTGCTGTTAGGAATATTGGCACACAAATATCTCTTCAAGATTTTGGTTTCAAGTCTTTTGAGTGTATGTCCAGGAGTAGAATTACTGGCTTATATGGTAATTCTATTTTTAAATTTTAAAGGAATTGCCAAACTATTTTCTATAGTACCTGCACCATTTTACACTCTTCCAACAGTGTACAAGAATTCCAGTTTTTCTGCATCTTTGCCAACATCTGGGTTTTTTTTTCTGATTTTTTGATAGTAGACTTTCTAATGGGTGTGAGGTAGTATCTCACTTTGACTTTGATTTACTCTTTGAAGAGTTATTTTCTACACAATCTATGTAGAGAAAAAGGTAATGAAACAAACTGAATGCTTTTTTTTTTAACAATGTGACTCCTAAAATGTACACTCCATTAAACAATTTCATTAAGAATTAATATTGGAGAATTTAAACAAAGAAAATCCACCATGTAGATCACAAAAATGCAATCACAAAATTTCAATAAAAATGATATATACTGATATTTAGGCATACCTTGGAGATTTTGTGGGTTTGGTTCCAGACCACCAATTAACTAAATATTTCAGTAGTGAGTTACATGAAATTTTTGCTTTCCCAGTGCACAGAAAAGCTATGTTACAGTATACTGCAGTCTATTAAGTATGCAATAGCACTATGTCTAAAGCAACCATGTACACATCCCTTGATTTAAAAATGCTTTATTGCTAAAGAAATGTTGGCCATCAAATGATTCTTAATGAGTCATGGTAGTAAATATCAAAGATTACTTATCACAAGTCACTATAGCAAATATAACAATAATGAAAAAGTGTGAACCATTGCAAGAATTACCAAAGTGTGACACAGGGACTCAAAGTGAGCAAATGCTGTTGGAAGAATGGCACTGATACACTTGCTTTATATGAGGTTGCCACATACCTTCAATCAGTAAAAAGTGTAGTGTCCGTGACGTGCAATAAAGCAAAATGCAATAAAACAAAGTATTACTGTAGATATAGACCTATATGTTCCATTTATAAGAAAATCTCACATGTTATATGATTCCATTGATGTGAAATGTCCCGAAGAGGCAGAGAGACCAGAAGCAGTTTAGTGGTTGCCAAGAATTATGAGCTGTTTCAAATCCTGAAAGATGATGCTGTGAAAGTGCTGCACTCAATATGCCAGCAAATTTGGAAAACTCAGCAGTGGCCACAGGACTGGAAAAGGTCAGTTTTCATTCCAATTCCAAAGAAAGGCAATGCCAAAGAATGCTCAAACTACCGCAAAATTGCACTCATCTCACATGCTATTAAAGTAACGCTCAAAATTCTCCAAGCGAGGCTTCAGCAATACGTGAAGCATGAACTCCCTGATGTTCAAGCTGGTTTT
>SJYX01010168.1:714547-739268 GCA_006410675.1 Oreotragus oreotragus | reverse complement strand
GGATGAGATGGCTGGATGTCATCACGGACTCGATGGACGTGAGTCTGAGTGAACTCAGGGAGATGGTGATGAACAGGGAGGCTTGGCGTGCTGCGATTCATGGGGTCGCAAAGAGTCAGACACGACTGAGCAACTGAACTGAGCTGAGTGTTTTGAAGAAAAATTCTGATAAATTGGAATCATAATCCTGAGATATATCCACCATATATGAACAATGTAAATCCCTCAGAAAAAAAAAAGAAAAAAGAAAACTGGAAAATACAAGCCTACTCAGTGTAGGGCCCTAAGAATAAGTACCAAGAAAACACGATTGTATGAAACACATCCCCAACTCTTCATAAATTTGTGGTCTTATGTACCAAGAAGAAAATATTGCATAAGAAAATTCATGGCAATAGAAAACAGTATTGCTTCTGTTTAACCAGAACAGTATATCACTAAATTTTAATGGTTGACAGTATTTTTAAAAATCAGATTTTACCTAAAAATAACAGATTTCTAATTTATTTTAAAAAATATGAAGTGAGCTAGGACTTCACTTGCAAGAAAAGCAACAGTTATATAGTAGCAACTCTCCATCTAAATGGAGTCCAGGTATCTCAGAAAGCCACAGTCCCACCTCTCTATTGTGGAAAGGTGGCCCAATTCACTTACTTATATTACCAGCTTGGTTCCTACAAACAATTATGTTTGAAACCCCTGAACCAAGAGAGAAAATCAAATGTATATCAAATGTAAGCCTAATATGNAAAGCAACAGTTATATAGTAGCAACTCTCCATCTAAATGGAGTCCAGGTATCTCAGAAAGCCACAGTCCCACCTCTCTATTGTGGAAAGGTGGCCCAATTCACTTACTTATATTACCAGCTTGGTTCCTACAAACAATTATGTTTGAAACCCCTGAACCAAGAGAGAAAATCAAATGTATATCAAATGTAAGCCTAATATGGGGATTAGGATGGAGAGTCATTTGATGGAAGAGGCAGTTACAGGATAGAATTTTTTTTTTTTCCACACAGATTTATCTCCCCTCCTTTCTTTCTCTGCTCCCTCCCCCTCCCCATATGTGTATGTTCTTTTTCAGATTCTTTTCTATTATGTGAAAGTGAAAGCCATTCAGTCATGTCCAACTCTATGCAACTCCATGACTATACAGTCCATGGAATTCTCTAGGCCAGATAATGTGTATAATTACCAGTGCTATACAGTAGGTCCTTGCTTATCTATTTTATATATCAGTTCAGTTCAGCCGCTCAGTCATGTCTGACTCTTTGTGATCCCATGGACTGCAGCACACCAGACTTCCCTGTCCATTACCAAGTCTTGGAGCTCGCTCAAACTCATGTCCATTGAGTTGGTGATACCATCCAACCATCTTATCCTAAGTCGTCCCCTTCTCCTCCTGCCTTCTGTCTTTCCTAGCATCAGGGTCTTTACTAGTGAGTCAGTTCTCCACATCAGGTGCCCAAAGTATTAGAGTTTCAGCTTCAGCCCCCGTTCTTCCAATGAATATTCAGGACTGATTTCCTTTAGAATGGACTGGTTGGAGCTCTCAAGAGTCTTCTCCAGCCCCACAGTTCAAAAGCATCAATTCTTCACTGCTCAGCTTTCTGTATAGTCCAACTCTCACATCCATACATGACTACTGGAAAAACCATAGCATTAACTAGACAAACCATTGCCAGCAAAGTAATGTCTCTGCTTTTCAATATGCTATCTAGATTGGTCATAGTTCTTCTTTCCAAGGAGCAAGCATCTTTTAATTTCATGGCTGTAGTCATCATCTGCAGTGATTTTAGAGATCACTGCAGATAGTGATAGACTATTTCGAAATAGTCTGTCACTGTTTTCGTTGTTTCCCCATCTATTTGCCACGTTGTGATGGAACCGGATGCCATGATCTTAGTTTTTTGAAGGTTTAGTTTTAAGCCAGCTTTTTCACTCTCAGCTCTTTCACTTTCATCAAGAGGCTCTTTAGTTCCTCTTCACTTTCTGCCATAAGGATGGTGTCATCTGCATATCTGAGGTTATTGTATTTCTCCTGGCAATCTTGAATCCAGCTTGTGCTTCATCCAGCCCAGCATTTTGCATGATGTACTCTCCATATAAGTTAAATAAGCAGGATGACAATATACAGCCTTGATGTACTCCTTTTCCACTCTGGATCCAACCCAAAATTAACAATAACTATCATTATTATAAAATTATATTATATACTATAATAATGTGTGTGTGTACATACACACACGATATCTTCTTTATCCACTTATCTGTTGATAGACATTTAGGCTACCTCCATGTCTTGGCTACTGTAAATAGTGCTGCAGTGAAACTTGAGGTACTTGGGTCTCTTCAAACTAGAGTTTTATCCAGATATGTGCCCAGAAGTGGGATTCTAGGATCATATGGTAACTCTATTTTTAGTTTTTTAAGGAACCTCTATATTAGTTTCCATAGAGGCTCTACCAATTTACTTTCCCACCAATGGTGTAGAATGGTTTCTTTTTCTCCACAGCCTCTCTAGCATTTATTATTTGTAGATTTTTAATGATGGCCATTCTATCTGATACAAGGTGATAACTCATTGTAGTTTTGATTTGCATTTCTATTTTAACTAGCAATGTTGAATAGTTTTTCTTCTGTATATAGACTATCTGCATGTCTTCTTTGGAGAAATATCTGTTTAGATCTTCTGCCCAGATTGGGTTGCTTGTTTGTTTTTATAGCTGATGAGCTGTTTGTATATTTTGGAAATTATTCCTTTGTTGGTCTCAATGTTTGCAAATATTTTCTCCCAGCCTTTAGGTTGCCTTTTTATTTTCATTATGGTTTCTTTTGCTGTGTAAAACCTTTTAAGTTTAATTAGGTCCCATTTGTTTTTGTTTTTCTTTCCATTACAAGAGAGATCCAAAAACACTGGTATGATTTATGTCATTCACTGTCCTGCCTATGTTTTCCTCTAGAAGCTTTGTAGTTTTATGGTATCTGGGCTTACATTTAGGTCTTTAATCCATTTTTGAATATAGTATTAGAGAATGTTCTAATTTCATTCTTTTACAAGTAGCTGTCCAGTTTTTCCAGCACCATTTATTGAAGAGGCTATATTTGCCCCATTTATATTCTTGCCTCCTTTGTCAAAAATAAGGTACCTATGTGTGCATGAGTTTATTTCTTGTTTATATCTTGTTCCATTGGTCTATATTTCTGTTTTTGTGCCAGGACCATACTGTCTTGATGACTGTAGCTTTGCAGTATAATTTGAAGTCAGGAAGGTCAATTGCTCCAGCTCCATTCATCTTTTTCAAGACTGCTTTGGCTATTCAGGGTATTTTGTGTTTCCACATGAATTGTGAAATTTTTTGTTCTAGTTATGTGAAAAATGCCTACAATAATTTGATAGGGATTGCAGTGAATCTGTAGATTGCATTTGGTAGTACAGTCATTTTCACAGTATTGGTTCTTCTTAACCAGGAAAATGGACTATCTCTCCATCTGTTTATGTCAACTTTGATTTCTTTCATTATTGTCTTATAATTTTCTGTGTACAGTTCTTTTGTCTCCTTAGGTAAGTTTATTCCTAGATATTTTATTCTTTTTGTTGGAATGGTGAATGGGGTTGATTCCTCAATTTCTCTTTCTGCTTTTTCATTGTTGCTATATAGAAATGCAAGTGATTTCTGTGTATTGATTTTGTATCCTGCAACTTTACTAAATTCACTGATGAGCTCTAGTAATTTTCTGATACTATCTTTAGGGTTTTCTATATACAGTATCATGTCATCTGCAAACAGTGAGAGCTTTACTTCTTTTCCAATCTGGATTCCTTTTATTTCTTTTTATTCTTATTGCTGTAGCTAGGACTTCCAGAACTATGTTGATTAACAGTGGCGAAAGTGGACACCCTTGTCTTGTTCCTGATCTTAGGAGGAATGCTTTCAGTTTTTCACCATTGAGAATAATGTTTGCTGTAGGTTTATCATATATGGCCTTTCCTATGTTGAGGTAGGTTCCTTCTATGCCCATTTTTTAAAAAGTTTCAATCATAAATGGGTGCTGAATTTTGTCAAAGGCTTTTTCTGCATCTATTGAGATGATCATATGGTATTTATCTTTCATTTGTTAATATGGTATATCACATTGATTGATCTGCATATATTGAAGAATCCTTGCATCCATGGAATAAACCCAACTTGATCATGATGCATGAGCTTTTTGACATGTTGCTGAATTCTGTTTGCTAAAATTTTGTTGAAGATTTTTGCATCTATGTTTATCAGTGATAGTGGCCTGTACTTTTCTTTTTTGTGTGTTGTCTTTGTCTAGTTTTGGTATAATGGTGATGAGTTTGGAAGTGTTTCTTTCTCTGCAATTTTCTGAAAGAGTTTTAGAAGGATAGGCAAGAGCTGTGCATTGTCTGTTGTGATGCTGCTAAGTCACTTCAGTCGTGTCCGACTGTGTGTGACCCCATAGACGGCAGCCCACCAGGCTACTCCGTCCATTGGATTTTCCAGGCAAGAGTACTGGGGTGGGGTGCCATTGTCTTCCCCGATTGTCTGTTGTAACCTCTCCTTTTTAATTTCTAATTCTATTGATTTGATTTGTCTCTCTTTTTTTTTTTTGATGAGTCCGGCTAAAGGTTTATCAATTTTATCTTCTCAAAGAACCAGCTTTTAGTTTTATTAATCTTTGCTGTTGTTTCTTTCATTTCTTTTTCATTTATTTCTGCTCTGATTTTTATGAATTCTTTCCTCCTACTAATTTTTGGGATGTTTTTGTTGTTGTTCTTCTTCTTCTTTTTCCAGTCGTTTTAGGTGTAAAGTTAGGTTGTCTATTCGATGTTTTTCTTGTTTCTTGAGGTAGGATTGTATTGCTATAAACTTCCCCCTGGGACTGCTTTTGCTGCATCCCATAGGTTTCGAGTTGTCATGTTTTCATTGTCATTTGTTTCTATAATTTTTTAATTTCCCTTTGATTTCTTCCATAATCTTGGTTATTCAGAAACATATTGTTTAATCTCCATGTGTTTGTGTTTCTTACAGGTTTTTTTTTTCTTGTAACTGATATCTAGTCTCATAGCATTGTGGTTGGAGAAGATGCTTGATATGATTTCAATTTTCTTAAATTTACTGAGGTTTGATTTGTGATCCAAGATGTGGTCTATCCTGGAGAATGTTCCATGTGAACTTGAGAAGAAGGTGTATTCGTCTGCATTTGGATGGAATGTCTTGAAGATATCAATGAGATCTATCTCATCTAATGTATCATTAAAACTTGTGTTTCCTTATTAATATTCTGTTTTGATGATCTGTCCATTGGTGTGAGTGGGTTGTTAAAATCTCCTACTATTATTGCGTTACTGTCAATTTCTCCTTTTATGTCTGTTAGTGTTTGTCTTAGGTATTGAGGTGCTCCTATATTGGGTGCATAGATATTTACAACTGTTATGTTTTCCTCTTGGATTGATTCCTTGATCATTATGTAGTGTCCTTCTCTTGTAATCTTTAAGATTTATTTTGTCTGATGTGAGGATTGCTACTCCAGCTTTCTTTTGCTTCCCATTTGCATGGGATATATTTTTCCATCCTCTCATTTTCAGTCTATATGTGTCTTTAGGTCTGTAGTGAGTTTCTTGTAGATAGCATATATATGGGTCTTCTTTTTGTATCCATTCAGCCAGTCTGTGTCTTTCGGTTGGGGCATTTAATCCGTTTATATTTAGTATTGATATATATGTTCCTATTGTCATTTTCTTTATTGTTTGGGGTTGATTTTGTAAATCTTTTTCTTCTCTTGTATTTCTTGAATATTTAAGTCCCTTTAACATGTGCTGTAAAGCTGGTTCAGTGGTAGTGACTTCTCTTAACTTTTGCTTGTCTGAAAAGCTTTCTATTCCTCCGTCAATTTTGAATGAGATCCTTGCCAGGTACAGTAATCTTGGTTGTAGATTTTTTCCTTTCAATATTTTAAATATATCCTGCCATTCCCTTCGGTCTGCAGAGTTTCTGCTGAAAGATCAGCTGTTAAACGTATGGGGTTTCCCTTGTATGTTACTTGTTGCTTTTCCCTTGCTACTTTTAATATTCTTTCTTTGTGTTTAGTTATTGTTAGTTTGATTAGTATGTGTCTCGGTGTGCTTCTCCTTCAGTTTATCCTGTATGGACTCTGTACCTNTTCTGCTGAAAGATCAGCTGTTAAACGTATGGGGTTTCCCTTGTATGTTACTTGTTGCTTTTCCCTTGCTACTTTTAATATTCTTTCTTTGTGTTTAGTTATTGTTAGTTTGATTAGTATGTGTCTCGGTGTGCTTCTCCTTCAGTTTATCCTGTATGGACTCTGTACCTCTTGGAGTTGATTGACCATTTCTTTTTCCATGTTGGGGAAATTTTCAACTATAACCTCTTCAAAAATTTTCTCATACCCTTTCTTTTTCTCCCCTTCTTCTGGAACCCCTATAATTCAAATGCTGGAGTGTGCTTCTCCTTCAGTTTATCCTGTATGGACTCTGTACCTCTTGGAGTTGATTGACCATTTCTTTTTCCATGTTGGGGAAATTTTCAACTATAACCTCTTCAAAAATTTTCTCATACCCTTTCTTTTTCTCCCCTTCTTCTGGAACCCCTATAATTCAAATGCTGGTGCATTTGATTTTGTCCCAGAGGTCTCTGAGACTATCCTCAGTTCTTTTCATTCTTTTTACTTTATTCTGCTCTTCAGAAGTTATTTCCACCATTTTATCTTCCAGCTCACTGATTTTTTTTCTTCTGTTTCAGATAGTCTGCTTTTGATTCCTTCTAGAGTATTCTTAATTCCAGTAATTGTGTTGTTTGTCTGATTATTCTTTAATTCTTCTAGGTCTTTGTTAATTAATTCTCGCATTTTCTCCATTCTGTTTTTAAGGTTTTTGATCATCTTTACTATCATTATTCTGAATTCTCTTTCAGGTAGTTTACCTATTTCCTCTTCGTTTATTTGGACTTCTGTGTTTCTAGTTTGTTCCTTCATTTGTGTAGTATTTCTCTGCCTTTTCATTATTTTTTTAAGTGATTGTGTTTGAGGTCTCCTTTTCCCAGGATTCAAGGTAGAATTCTTTCTTCCTTTTGGTTTCTGCCCTCCTAAGGTTGGTCCAGTGGTTTGTGTAAGCTTCATATAGGGTGAGGTTTTTGCTGGGTTTTGTTTGTTTTTCCTCTGATGGGCAAGGCTAAGTGAGGTGGTAATTCTGTCTGCTGATGACTGGATTTGTATTTTTGTTTTGTTTGTTGTTTAGATGAGGCATTATGCACAGGGTGCTACTGGTGGTTGGGCGATGCTGGGTCGTTTATTCAAGTGGTTTCCTTTGTGTGAGTTCTCACTATTTGATCCTCCCTAGGGTTAGTTCTCTGGTAGTCTAGGGTCTTGGAGTCAGTGATCTCACTCCAAAGGCTCAGGGCTTGATATTGAGTTTTGCGTGGTTCTATATATTCATTTCCACTGGTCAGGTACTCCTGTCCACTCTCAACTTGTGTTCTGCATACACTTCTGTGTCTGAAGGTGTATTTCTGATGTATCCACAGGGAGAGATGTACTCCACATCTACCTACTCCTCCGTCATCTTCAGGACACTTTTTGAATAATTAAGACATGGGTGGGGAATGTGCCAACTGTGGTGGTCATGAACAGAAATGGAAAAGAGGTGGGGTAAAGAGAATTATAGAAGCAGCTTTCCTTCTCAGGACTTCATTTGGAAGAGAAAGGAATGTGAAGCAAAGCCCTCTTTCTTTATGATACTAATCTTTATTTTTTTCTCTTTTCTTTAGGGAATTTGGTCTTCATATTAAATTTGAAAAGTATGGAAAATGTGATTAATGGATAACTGAGTGTTATACTTGCTTATTCTTTTCATGACTTCTGAAAATTATTTCTTTTGAAATTTGAATATGTATATTAAATAAGTAACACACCTCTATGCTTCATCCAAATTTGGAACAAAATTGGAAACAAAAGAAAACTAATGGAGAACTGAGTATCACATTTATTACAAATAAACACAATACTGAAAAGGGAGGTATTCATCTCTGGGTACTGATTGTTTCAAGTCACCTTTCATTTTGCTTGGGTCTGTTATCAGATATGCTTATGAACACTCCCCTGAATCAATTTATCCCAAATTGCTGGTTTATTTGCAAAGTCAGTCCCTGTCCTGCTAATCTCACTTAAAGACATGAACAAAACAAAAAATATTCCCCTTACACCTGAATACAATTGTTTAAGTATTTCTACCTCAAATTCATGAATGAAGCCCACCCTCAGTAGTATAGAAAAGAAGGGAATATTAATAGAAGGAATAAAGAAGAGTTAAGAGCTTTGGCGAACAAGCATGTTTTTGAGAGAAAGGGAGAGAGTGCTTTTTATTTGACCCTCAATTCAAGCATGCCTAATTCTTACTCCATCCCATCATTCATATTACACTAGTCAATAAATTCTCTTTTCTTTTTTACTTAACCTGGCCTATAATCTGTCACTTACGGCTGAAAGATCTCAACTAATACAGAGAAATAAAATCACTATATTGAATCTGGAGAAGTGAAAAATGAGGAGCTCTCCAGGTTTTTGTGCTCTGTTCCTAGTACCTGTTGCTGCCACTAGATGCCAGCCTCACTGTTCTAACTCACTCTGAGGAACTGAGCCAGCTGAGTTCAGAAAAGAGCACCTAAGTCTCTTGATCGCCATTTCAGTATATACACAGTCCGTCTCTGCTAATAGGCAAGACTTTTATTCTCTTATACCTTTCTCCCTCCTGTCTCCAATGCCCTGGTGAGTAGGGTCCGTCTGGGTGGCTCTCTGGAGCTGGGGTGATAAAGTTTCAGCTCTCTTGGGTCCCTCAAAGTAAAGAGGCTCTTAAAATACTGACCTCTTATTAATTTTTATCATCTTGTATAATTGAAGACTACTGCATTATTTCATCTTTCCATCTCTATCTCCCCAAAAATAACAAAAGCAGAATCTTTTCCCCAAAAAGGAGGTGGGAGGTACAACTTGTGCTGCTATAGAATAAAAAAGAGAGAACCAGAAAAATTCTTTTACTTTCCCCTTTTCAAAAAAAGAGAGAGTCCACAATTATTCTAGTTTAGTAGGGAAATAAACAGGAATAGTTAGAAATCTCTGACTCATAAGTAGCTTCTCTGTAGTATGAAAATGCTGCACTGACTAGGAAACAGATATGAACAAACACATGGTACCTAAGCTCATATGAAAAATAAACTGAGAATGGAAATAACCATCTGAAGCTTTAGATAAGAATACAAGTATTCCAGAAAAGGATGGGGAATACTAACACCTTGGCCCAGCCTTATAAGCAGAGTACTGACAATAATTAGCCCATGTCTAGTGAGGACATGCATGTCAAGTACTGTGTTTTATCTACTTTGTCTCAGTGACTCCTCTCCACAGTCCTATGAGCCTGCTACCATTGTCATCCCCATTTTACAAATGAGGTAATTAAACTTAGACAAGGTAAACTATGCAACCTTGTAGCTTACAAAGGAGGGTTGTAATTTAGACTCAATGATCCTGCTCCTAACCACAACCTTACATTGTATACAAACCCAGAAGGGACTAGAATAACAGAGCCTAGAAGCATTAATGGACAAATAATGTATCAAAATAAAATTTTGTTTGCAAAATTAGAAAACGATTCCTCAAATGGGAGCCAATTTTCCTGCTTATTTTTTTCAGATGTTTAAATTAGCTGATACTCACTTTGTATCAACCTTTTAGATATAATCTGGCAATTCTGTTTTCTGATCTCCAGATCTACTTATTGTCTATAAGACAGTAAGGATTTTTTTTTTTTTTCAGAGCACAGGCAAATAAAACCTATTGATTTGTGTAACAAACACTTATTGAGTGCCTATACTATGCCAGACACCATTCTAGGTACTAGGCAGATAAAGCTTCTATTCTCAAGGAGTTCACATTCAGATGGCCTTGTGCAAGAGTATAGAGCTGGAGGGAGAATAGTCGTTCAGCTGCTCAGTCAGGTCTCTTTGCGAATCCGTGAACTGAAGCATGCCAGGCTTCCGTGTTCTTCACTATCTCCTGGAGTTTGGGCAAATTCATGTCCATTGAGCTGGTGATGCTATCTAACCACCTCATTCTCTGCCACCCCCTCCTCCTTTCACTTTCAATCTTTCCCATTATCAGGGTCTTTTCCAATGAGTCAGTTCTTTGCATCAGGTGGCCAAAGTATTGGAGCTTCAGTTTCAGCATCAGCCCTCCCAATAAATATTCAGGGCTGTTTTCCTTACGATCAACTGATTTGATCTTGCTGTCCAAGGGACTCTCAGGAGACTTCAGAACCACAATCCGAAAACATCAATTCTTTAGTGCTTAGCACTTCTTTATGGTCCAACTCTCACATCCATACGTGACTACTGGAAAAACCATAGCTTTGACTGTACAGATCTTTGGCAGCAAAGTGAAGTCTCTTCTTCTTAATACACTAAGTTTTTCATAGCTTTCCTTCCAAGGAGCAAGTGTCTTTTACTTTAACAATTGCACTCACTGTTCATAGTGATTTTGGAGACTAAAAAAATGAGATCTATCACTGCTTCAACTTTTTCCCCTTGTATTTAGATAAAAGTGGTTAAAGAACTCTTGAGAGTTTGGTGACTTTATGGCTAAAGGTGGAGTCACTAGGGAGATAAAGGAAGAATAGCATTTTTGAGCCTCATAACAAAATAAATCTTGGACTAAAACTGGGCCAGCAGGAAGAGGAGTTGGCTTGTGTGGCAAGGTGCTTGGTTGAATTTGGGCCCCATGAAATGATGGGGCTGGACGCCATGATCTTCATTTTTTTCATGCTGAGTTTCAAGCCAGGTTTTTCACTCTTCTTTCACCTCCATCAAGAGGCTCTTCTGTTTCTCTCTACTTTCTGCCATTAGAGTGGTATCATCTGCATATCTAAGGTTGCTGATATTTCTCCTGGCAATCTTGATTCCAGCTTGTGGTTCATCTAGCCCCACATTTCACATGATGTACTCTTCATAGAAATTAAATACTCAGGGTGACAATATACAGCCTTGTTAGACGCCTTTCTCAATTTTGAACCAGTCCATTGTTCCATGTCCGATTCTATCTGTTGCTTCTTTACCTGTCTACAGGTTTCTTAGGAGACAAATAAGATGTTCTGGTACTCCCATCTTTAAGAATTTTCCAGTTTGTTGTGATTCACATAGTCAAAGACTTTAGCATAGTCAGTGAAGCAGAAGTAGATGTTTTTCTGGAATTCCCTTACTTTCTCTATGAGCCAATGAATGTTGGCATTTTGATCTCTAGTTCCTGTCTTTTCTAAGCCCAGCTTAGAAAACTGTAAATCAGTTCAGAAAATAACAACATTTGTGAAAAGTGTAAACCAATTTTATTGAAAGTCACTCTGTGATAAAATCTGCATGCTCAGTTCTCATAGGATATTCATTCTTTTGAATGTCTTGTCATTTTCATGACCCAACTACAACATTTGTGCAAATGATTCCTTGTGCTTTTCCAAGACCTGAGCTTTAGTCCCTTCCCTCCAATCTCCTGCTAGACCCTGTATCTAAATTTTCTATCATCATCTTACCATCTAAAGGCCCAAATTCAACCAAGCACCTTGCCACACAAGCCAACTCCTCTTCCTGCTGGCCCAGTTTTAGTCCAAGATTTATTTTGTTATGAGGCTCAAAAATGCTATTCTTCCTTTATCTCCCTAGTGACTCCACCTTTAGCCATAAAGTCACCAAACTCTCAAGAGTTCTTTAACCACTTTTATCTAAAGACCAATTATTTTTTTAAATGTTGAACCCTTCAAAGATCAATAATTTTATAAAATGCAAAATGCAATACTAGAAAATAAAATGATAAAAATTTCTCAAAACAATAGTCAACATTATTTCTCAAAACAATAGTCAACATTAAATTCACATATAAAATTAATTTTAATAAATTAAGTAAATGCAAATACAACATAAAAAAGAAAAAAAAATTAGAACACTGTACTTGTTTATTGAAATTGAGCAAATAGGTGATTAATATAGTTAATTGCTATTTTTTCCACTCACAATGTATTGTTTTTGCAATTATAATTGAGTAAAATAGCAATTCCCAGTAAGAAACACCTATTTGATTATTTTGAAAGAATTGTGTTCTTGTAGTTTTATAGGTTTTAATATGCCCTTCACTAGTTAACTCATTAATCTTGTCTCCAGAGGATAAAGCTGCCTCAGAGGATAATGTATGTTTAAAACTTTTTCTGTTTTGTTGTTTTATTTAAATAAAAAACAACCTAAACAATATTTACTTAAGGTTTTTTAGAAGCTATTTAAAGCAATTTCAAAAAAGCTCAGGATATTCACTCTTAACTTTTATAGGATATAAAGGAAGTGATGTTGTATTTTTAAAACTGACATTTAATTTTTCATCAGAAACCAGTTCCAAAATGAGTTGTGTAAAATTACAGTTAAATTGAAATTAGATCTGATGAAAGAAACAGATCTGGATCCACTTCATGTATAAGTTTCCAATGCATGAAAGAAATAGATCTGGATCCATTCTATGCATGAAACAGAATCCAACAACATATTAAAAAGATCATACATCATGACCAAGTGGGCTTTATCCCAGGGATGCAAGTATTCTTCAATATTTGCAAATGAATCAATGTGATACACCACATTAACAAATTAAAAGATTAAAAACCATACAATTATCTCAATAGATGCAGAGAAAGCCTTTGACAAAATTTAACAGCTATTTATGATAAAAACCCTCCAGAAAGCAGGCATAGAAGGAACATACCTCAACATAATAAAAGCCATATATGATAAGCCCACAACAAACATTATCCTCAATGGAGAAAAACTGAAAGCATTCCCCCTAAAGTCAGGAACAAGACAAGGGTGCCCCCTCTCACCACTACTATTCAATATAGTTTTGGAAGTTTTAGCCACAGCAATCAGAGAAGAAAAAGAAATAAGAGAAATCCAGATTGGAAAAGAAGAAGTAAAACTCTCACTGTTTGCAGATGATATGATCCTCTACATATAAAACCCTAAAGACACAACTAGAAAAATACTAGAGCTAATCAATGAATATAGAAAAGTTGCAGGATATAAAATTAACACACAGAAATCCCTTGCATTCCTATACACTAACAATGAGAAAACAGAAAGAGAAATTAAGGAAACAATTCCATTCACCATTGCGAGGAAAAGAATAAAAATACTTAGGAATAAATCTACCTAAAGAAACAAAAGACCTATATGTAGAAAACACTGATGAAATAAATCAAAGATGACACAAATAGATGGAGAAATATACCATGTTTATGGGTCAGAAGAATCAATATAGTGAAAACGAGTATATTACCCAAAGCAATCTATAGATTCAATGCAATTCCTATCAAGCTATCAACAGTATTTTTCACAGAACTAGAAAAAATAATTTCACAATTTGTATGGAAATACAAAAAACCTCAAACAGCCAAAGCAATCTTGAGAAAGAAGAGTGGAACTGGAGGAATCAATCTGCCTGACTTCAGGCTCTACTACAAAGCCACAGTCATCAAGACAGTATGGTACTGGCACAAAGACAGAAATATAGATCAATGAAACAAAATGGAAAGTCCAGAGATAAATCCATGCATCTATGGATACCTTATCTTTGACAAAGGAGGCAAGAATATACAATGGAATAAAGACAATCTCTTTAACAAGTGGTGTTGGGATAACTAGTCAACCACCTGTAAAAGAATGAAACTAGAACACTTTCTAACACCATACACAAAAATAAACTCAAAATGGATTAAAGATCTAAATGTAAGGCCAGAAACTATAAAACTCATAGAGGAAAACATAGGAAAAACACTCTCTGACAAAAATCACAGCAAGATCCTCTATGACCCACCTCCCAGAGTAAAAATAAAAGCAAAAATAAACAAATGGGACCTAATTAAACTTAAAAGCTTTTGCACAGGGAAGGAAACTATAAGCAAAGTGAAAAGACAGTGTTTAGAATGGGAGAAAATAATAGCAAACAAAGCAACTGACAAATAATTTATCTCAAAAATAGATAAGCAGCTCATGCAGCTCAATACCAGAAAAATAAATGACCCAATCAAAAAATGAGACAAAGAACTAAACAGACATTTCTCCAAAGAAGACATATAGATGGCTAACAAACACATGAAAAGATGCTCAGCATCACTTATTATCAGGGAAACGCAAATCAAAACCACAATGAGGTACCATCTCACGCCAGTCAGAATGGCTGCTATCAAAAAGTCTACAAACAATAAACGCTGGAGAGGGGGTGGAAAAAATGCAAACTAGTACAGCCACTATGGAGAACAGTGTGGAGATTACTTTAAAAACTGGAAATAGAACTGCCATACTGTCAGGGGACATTCAACTTTAAGGGATCCAATATGTTGCATTTTCCTTTGTGTGCCATTTCTCAAGGACTCTCTGTTCCTTATCAGTTTCTGGAATACAGGAACGAGTAGAGCTGCACACAGTTCTCAGGACTGAGACCATGGGAAAGGGCACCTGCTTGGATTATTTTAGTGACTCCCTTCAGTGACTCTCTTCAGTGACCTTGTGTTTATTAGAATATCTATTTTGTTGCAACTGGTGGAATTTCATTCTTTGTAATGGCAGCTGAGTAATCATTTTGTGAAGTTGCTCAGTCGTGTCTGACCCTTTGCGACCCCACGGATGGCAGCCTATCAGGCTCCTCCGTCCATGGGATTTTCCAGGCAAGAGTGCTGGAGTGGATTGCCAGTTCCTACTGAAGCTATATAAGCATGCATTTCTGCTAATAAAATACCTTTGTTCCACTAGAGACTTGGGTCCCCCGCATCCTTCTTTCTGTCTTCATTTTACAACCTGCAGTAAAAGGGGTTGGGTATATAAGCCCAGTAAGTATGATTAATTAATTCAGCTTGAGCAGGGAGAGCAAAAGCGAGCAAAAGCAAGCAAAGCAAGCAAAGCATAGAGACAAAAATATTTTCTGGATTCTGAGGCATTTCCTGTTGAGGAACCAGATTTTCAGCTTGATTAGTAAAGGTTTTTATCTGTCTTCAAGTAGGGAGACCATGAGGTGATGACATTGACTGCAGTGTTTTCCGGAAATCTCTAAAGCCACTATGGCTTGTATTGGAACCTCTTCTTTCTGGGGATTTTGCCTTTTCCTCTCTATCTTGAACGCTGGTAGTTCCCCAGGGAAGGATCTTTTGAAGAAGGAGCCAACCAACTTCGTTGGATCCATCTGGAGAAATATAAGCGTATCTCTTTCTCTGTAATATTTTTCAGATTTCCATTGTTTAGTCAACCCGTCTTGATATCAAATGGGCAAGGAAGGCAGGTATCTTTCAATGTCTGAAATGTTTTTCTGCTGTTGTCAAAATATCTCCTTGTGGTGAGTTTAAAAAATTTAAAACAAATAAAACTGTATTAACAATAGTTACAGCTTTAGAAAATAACTTATGTTGGAATCTAGTAAAGTCTGCTTTAGATAAGGAAGATAGTAGTGTTCCTGTGTATTCCCCTTTTTAAAATTTTATTATTTTATTTGTAGTTTCAGTGTGTGATGTGTCCGTTTGACTATGTTTTGTGTCTGTGAATTATAAGAAATACCTGTAACATGTTTAATAGAAAATGAGTGTAAAAATTGTTTGAAGTGTCTAGAAATATAGGCAGGGGCATTGTCTGCTTTTATAAACCTAGGAGTTTTCATTATTGTAAAGCAGGTTAATAGGTGAGTTATAATATGTCGTGTAGTTTCACCTCGGAAAGGTGTGGCCCATATAAAAGAAGAATTTGTATCAATTGAGACATGTAAGGAGGGAGAAAGTTCAGGGCAATGAGTTACATTCATTTGTCATAGTTCATTGGGTTGTAATCCTTGAGGATTGATACCTCGTGTAATAGGTCAAAGATGTAGGGGCCTACAAGTAGAGCAATTTTTAATGATTTTTGTTGCTGTTGTTATGACGGTATGGAATTTTTCAAATTTGGTGTAAGGAGCCAGCATTACTGTGTAATAAAGCATACTGTTTCTTGGGAGTAGCAAAAGTAATAATTTTATCACCTTGTTTATTCCATTAGTCATAGGGCTGGGAAAGCAGGATGTGTTTGAATATGGGTAATATAAACGGAAGAACTGTGGTTTCTAATAATAGACTGTAGTTTGAAAAAAAAAATTGTTGAATAACAGGTTGACTGGAGTTTCTAGTGGAAGTTTCTATATTTTGTAATACAAAAACTGAATATAAGGAGTCAGAGACTATATTAATGAATATAGGATGTAGGTGAATAACTTGAATAAGAGCATATAATTTGTTTTGTTGAGCAGAATGAAATTTAGTATAAAAGACTTCATATTTTTTGAGAGACCAGAATGAGGCTTTGGCATTTTTAGTCTCATCTATATAGAAAACATCAGCTTGAGGTATAGACTGTGAGCTGACAATGTAGGAGATAATAAATTCAGTATTTTTGAAGAAATTCCAGAGCTTGTTAGAAGGATAATGAAATGAAATTTTTCCAAAATATTCCAGAAAAGTTATTTGGAAATCAGTAGAAGTTTGTAATGTGTTCTTGAATTAAGATTTATCAATAGGTATTACAATTTTATAAGGATCGGAGCCAATTAAAGTCTTAGTTTTATTTCTTTTATTGACAATGATTAGAGCGATTAAATCAAGATAGGTTGTAAGTAATTTTGTCCCTCTAAAATGGTTATAGATCCATTTTATTGGGTGTTTTTGTTGGGCAAGAAGTCCTGTGGGAGAATGAAGAGAGGGGAGTATAAATAATTTTAGAGGCAAATTAAGTCTAATATGCGTAAGAAATCGCTTTTGCAATTTATTTTGTATTAAATAGAGTTTTTCTCGTGTTTCTTGTGGGAGATCTCCTTTCAAAGTATTAAATAGATTAGTCCGTTGATAATTAGCAATGTCTAAAGAAGATCTAACCCAATTTTATTGTCTAAAAGTTTCTGAAAATCATTTAAGGTTGATCATTTATCAGTGTAAATCTGTGTTAGTAATATGTTATTTATTAACAACAAATATTAAGTAATGGTAAGGTGTAGAGGTTTGAATCTTTTTAGGGGGCAATGATTAATCCAGTCTTTCAAGCATTGTTGAGATATATTAAACATGTGTTGAGTTTCTAAAACAGATGGAGCTGAAAACAATATATCATCCATGTAATGAATAACAAGAAAGTTAAGAAATTGTATTCTTACAGGTTTAAGGGCTTTGGCACATGGTGGGAGAATTTTTTGAGGCAGTACAGTCTATTGGTACTGTTTATGAGGCCCGGTATGATTAGGATAAGGGAGAGAGAAAGCAAATTTCTCTCAGTCTAGAGGGTGCAAAGGTATATTAAAAAAGCAGTCTTGTAAATCTATAATAATAATATGCCAGTTTTGAGGAATAATGGTAGGTGATGTGATTTCTGGTTGTAATGTATCCATAGGTATTATAGATGCATTAATTTTTTTAAGGTCTGTTAAGAGATGGAGTAGACTCTTGAGAGTCCCTTGGACTGCAAGGAGATCCAACCAGTCCATTCTGAAGGAGATCAGTCCTGGGTGTTCTTTGGAAGGAATGATGCTAAAGCTGAAACTCCAGTACTTTGGCCACCTCATGTGAAGAGTTGACTCATTAGCAAAGACTTTGATGCTGGGAGGGATTGGGGGCAGGAGGAGAAGGGGATGACAGAGGATGAGATGCCTGGATGGCATCACTGACTCAATGGACATGAGTTTGAATGAACTCTGGGAGTTGGTGATGGACAGGGAGGCCTGGTGTGCTGCAATTCATGGGGTCGCAAAGAGTTGGACACGACTGAGCAACTGAACTGAACTGAAGAGATGCCATTTGCCAGATTTCTTTTTCAAAACAAAAATGGGAGAGTTCCAAGGGGAATAAGATTTCTCAATATGTTTCATTTCAATTGTGTATCTATAACTTCTTTAGCAGTTTGTAATTTTTCTTTTGTAAGGGGCCACTGCTCTGTCCAAATAGGCTCGTCATTTTTCCAAGTTATTTCAATAATTGCATTGTTTGTTAAATGAGTAGTGGCCCCTAAGAAAAATGTGAAATGTATATCTGAGTTTACAATTGCATAAGTAAATCCCTTCCTATGAGATTAAGGGGTGCATCTATCACATAAGGTTGTAATGTTGCAGGCTGGCCTTTTGGTCCCTCACAAGGATAAATTTGAATACTTTGATAGGCTTCTTGTATTTTGGTTTGAGAAATTCCTGTAATTTGGCAGGAAATTTTTTGTATAGGCCAAGATTTGGGCCATAAGTGTTTGGAAATAACAGTGATATCAGATCCAGTATTGAGGAGACCAGAAAATCTTTTACCATTAACTTTGATATTTATATTTGGTCGAGTATATTCAGATACCAATGATGTCCATAAGGACTGTTTTTGATCTATATTTTCTAATTCATTTGTCTGTATATCATTAGAGGAGTTAATAGAAATGTAAGGTAAAAGAAGTAATTGGGCAATTACTGGGCATATACACCAAGGAAATCAGAATTTAAAGAGACACATGTACCTCAATGTTCATCACTGCACAGTTTACCATAGCTAGGACATGGAAGCAACCTAGATGTCCATCGGCAGATGAATGGATAAGAATGCTGTGGTAAATATATACAATGGAATATTACTCAGCTATTAAAAATAACCCACTTGAATCAGTTCCAATGAGGTGGATGAAACTGGAGCCTATTATACAGAGTGAAGTAAATCAGAAAGAAAAACACCAATACAGTATACTAGCACATATATATGGAATTTAGAAAGATGGTAATGATGACCCTTTATGCAAGACAGCAAAAGAGTCATAAAGAACAGACTTTTGGACTCTATAGGAGAGGACAAGGGTAGGATGCTTTGAGAGAATAGCATTGAAATACGTATATTACCATATGTGAAATAGATCAGCAGTCCAAGTTTGATGCATGAAACAGGGGACTCAAAGCCGATGCACTGGGACAACCCTAAGGGATGAGATGGGGAGGGAGGGTGATGGGGGTTCAGGATGGTGGACACATACACACATATGACTGATTCATGTCAATGTATGGCAAAACTCACTACAATATTGTAAAGTAATTAGCCTCCAATTAAAATAAATTAATTTTAAAATTTCCTATGCACGAATATTCTTTTGACATAAAATAAAATTTAAATTAGATACAAATATGTAAGATTTTGGTGTTAACTTTTCAGAGACATTCAACACCAAATTTAACACTAGCTATTGATAATTGTTAAATCATCATATATATCATAATTTGTAGATACTCTATTCATCCAAACATCTAACTTTTGTTTTTCACCTTTGCTCATTAAAAAAAAGAAAAAATCTTACACCCCTTCTGTGAATGGACATATTAAAATAATTAAAAATACTAAACATATCAGATAAATAAGTCTGGCTTATTCATATCATTAAAATTTGAGATCAAATTGGTTTCAAGTCTTGCAGAAACAGTGGGAGTATATTCTGTGGTAAAATATTCAACAGATCATTTCTTTCTGATAACCATAGAGAACAACCATGGTTAAGATCAACATCCATATTATCATATAAAAAAGACAGTAATATCCAAGTGGTAATGCATTAGCCATATATAATTCACAATTCTTACTACGTCATTAAGAACATTTAGTTCAACTACTAAGAGTATTTTTCATAGTGAAACTTTCTCTACAAAGGATAGAGCAATTTATATTCTAGTGCAACCTCTTCAATCTAGAGACTCATTAAGCATGCTTTCTTATCATTAGAGGTTTAGTATCAAAAAATACAACTAGGCAAAACCTTAGTTTAAGACTACATCTGTTAACAATGTAATGTTTCAGAATTTTGTGTAGATTAGAATTTTTCATAGTTTAGAATTACTCTTTCATATTCTTATTCACTGCTGCTAAGTCACTCCAGTCGTGTCCAACTCTGTGTGACCCCATAGACGGCAGCCCACCAGGCTCTGCTGTCCCTGGGATTCTCCAGGCAAGAATACTGGAGTGGGTTGCCATTTCCTTCTCCAATGCATGAAAGAGAAAAGTTAAAGTGAAGTCACTCAGTCGTGTCCGACTCTTAGCGACCCCATGGACTGCAGCCTACCTAGGCTCCTCCATCCACGGATTTTCCAGGCAAGAGTACTGGAGTGGGGTGCCACTGCCTTCTCCGTCTTATTCACTACAGGTCATAAGATATTGACTATATCTCCTTGTGCCATACAGGCTGTTTGTCTATTTTTTTATATATAGCAGTTTGTATTTGCTAATTCCAAGCTACTAATCTATTCCTCCACTCAACCATTTCCCCTTTGATAACCACAGGTCTTTTTTTAATGTATTTTCCTATTTTGTAAATAAGTATATTTGTATCATAGATTCATAGATTCCACATGTAAGGGATACCATATGATACTTGTTTTTCTTCAACTTACTTCACTTACATGAAAATCTCTAGGTCCATCCATGTTGCTGCAAATGGCACAATTTCATTTGTTTTTATGAGTAATATTCCATTTCATGTACATACATATATATATGATATACATATGTAAACATACATACATACATATGAAAAGTGGAAGTGTTAGTTGCTCAGTCATGTCCAATTCTCTGCGACCCCATGGACTGTAGCCCTCCAGGCTCCTCTATTCATGGGATTTTCCAGGCAAGAATACTGGAGTGGGTTGCTATTTCCTTCTCCAGGGGATCATCCCGACCCAGGGATCAAACCTGGGTTTCCCAAATTGTGGGCAGATTTTTTACCGTTTGAGCCACTAGGGAAGATATATATATATATAATTCTATGTTTTATATATTTATATTTTAATATTTATATATTATATATAATTATATATATCTTTTTTATTCATTCATTCATCAATGGACATTTAGGTTGCTTCCCTGTCTTGGCTATTGTATATAGTGCTGCAGTGAACATTGGGGTACATGTATCTTTCAAATTAGGGTTTCCTCCAGATATATGCCCAAGAGCAGGATTACAGGATCATATGGTAACTCTATTTTTAGTTTTTTAAGGAACCTCCTTAAGGGTTCTCCATAGTGGCCGCACCAATTTACAGTCCTATCAATGGTGTAGAAGGGCTCCTTTTCTCCATGCTCTCTCCAGTATTTATTTTTTGTAGATTTTTTAATGATGGGCACTCTGACTGGTATGAGGTGATAACTTCATTGTAGTTTTATCTTGTATTTATCTAATAATTGACAATGTGGAGCATCTTTTCATGCACCTGTTGGCCATCTGTATGTCTTTGGAGAAATGTCTACTTAGTTCTGTCCATTTTCTGATTGGGTTGTTGTTTTTTTTTTAAACTGATGAGATGTTTTCATATTTTGGAAATTAACTTGTTGTTGGTTTCATAATTTGCAAATATTTTCTCCCAGTTCTTACATTGTCTTTTTGTTTTCTTGATGATTTCCTTTGCTGTGCAAAAGCTTTTAAGTTTGATTAGATCCCATTTGTTTATATTTGCTTTCATTTCTATTCCCTTGGGAGACTGCCCAAGAAAATATTGCTACAATTTGTGTCAGAGAATGTTCTGCCTATGTTCTCTTCTAGGAATTTTATGGTGTCCTGTGAGAGTTGGACTGTGAAGAAGGCTGAGCGCCAAAGAATTGATGCTTTTGAACTGTGGTGTTGGAGAAGACTCTTGAGAGTCCCTTGGACTGCAAGGAGATCCAACCAGTCCATTCTGAAAGAGATCAACCCTGAGATTTCTTTGGAAGGAATGATGCTAAAGCTGAAACTCCAGTACTTTGGCCACCTCATGCGAAGAGTTGACTCATTGGAAAAGACTCTGATGCTGGGAGGGACTGGAGGCAGGAGGAGAAGAGGACAACAGAGGATGAGATGGCTGGATGGCATCACTGACTCGATGGACAGGAGTCTGAGTAAACTCCAGGAGATGGTGATGGACAGGGAGGCCTGGTGTGCTGCGATTCATGGGGTCGCAAAGAGTGGGACATGACTGAGTGACTGAACTGAACTGGACTGAACTGAACTGATCTTATATTTAAATCTTTAAGTCATTTTGAGTTAATTTTTGTGTACGGTTTGAAGGAGTGTTCTAACTTTACTGATTTCCATGTGGCTATCCAGCTTGCCCAACACCATTTGCCAAAGAGATAATCTTCTCCATTATATATTTTTGCCTCCTTTGTTGAATATTAATTAACTCTAAGTGTGTGGTTTTATCTCTGTACCCTCTATTCAGTTCTGTTGATGTATTTTCTGTTTTTGTGCCGATACCATGCTGTTTTGATTACTTTGTTCATTTTCCTCAGGATTTCTTTGGTAATTCTGAGTCTTTTATGGTTCCATAAAAATTTTAGGATGATTTGTTCTAATTCTGTGAAAAATGCTATGGGTAATTTGATAGGGGTTACACTAAAAAAAAACTTTTAAATTCTTTCACTCTTCAAGTTACTGTTACTTAGAAACAATAAGTGGTATCCTTTCTACTTTCCCTCTTCATAACTTGATACTTTCTAATTTTTATCTTCTAGCTCTTTCCTTCTAGGGGAAGGCAATGGCACCCCACCCCAGTACTCTTGCCTGGAAAATCCAATGGACAGAGTAGCCTGGTGGGCTGCAGTCCATGGGGTCGCTAACAGTTGGACAGACTGAGCGACTTCACTTTCACTTTTCTCTTTCATGCATTGGAGAAGGAGATGGCAACCCACTCCAGTATTCTTGCCTGGAGAACCCAGGGATGGGGGAGCCTGGTGGGCTGCCGTCTATGGGGTCACACAGAGTTGAACACGACTGAAGTGACTTAGCAGCAGTAGCAGCAGCAGCTCTTTCCTTCTAAATTAATAGCTTCTGAAATTTTGGTTACTGATCACGTCTAGTTTATACTTTAGTTGCTAAGTCGTGTCTGACTCTTGCGACCCCATGGACGGTAGCCCACCAGGCTCCTCTGTCCATGGGATTCTCCAGGCAAGAATACTGGAGTGGATTGCCATTTCCTTCTCCAGGGGAACTTCCTGACCCCTGCTAAACCTCCTCTCATCCTCAGTGCTCTTCCAGATTGGGTCTCTTTACAACGCTAACTCTTTTCATCGTCTTCCTTTATAGTCTCCATTATAAAACTTGTTATTATTCTTCTCTTCTGGTTCCAAAACTCTTTCTCATTGTAGCTAATTTTCCCAACTGGGAAAAAAAAAGAATCATAGAAAATTCCTGTGTGATTTCCTGTTTCTTTTCTCCTCTTCCTAGATTTCAACTCCTAACCCTCTATCTTTGCTGCCTAGCCACTCCTCTGAAAATTCTTTTTCTCCTGTTTTGTCATCTTCTCAAAGCCTTAGTTCCTACACCCTCCTCTCACACACACCTGCCTCAGGCACTCTTTCCTAACTTCTGTGCCCCTTCACTCTATATGTCAACCCACTCTAATGTTTTCACATTCCAATCTCCTTACCTAAGGACCTGGACTTTTTCCCTTTACCATCATTTTGAGGGCATACTATCGGAGGTAGCCTGAGGGTTCTCTTTAACAGACTGGGAAAATAGAAGACACTAGCCATGATCTGTCCCCATTTGCTTCTTTCTTGCAATGCTGGCACGCCTGTTGATACTTATGCTCATGATCTGTCCAAACTATGACTCTGGGTGATAGCTGTGCCCACCCACATTATATCCATTCAAAACCTGAGAAAACTTCTCGATGTGTGAGAAAGAATTCTAAGAAGCTGCAGGCTAAATCCTCTATCAAGCACGTGCAGAGATTGAATCTAACAAAGAGGAACAGGGAAGCTTGTGTTGTCATCAGCCATTCAACATGATGCAGGGGAGGAAAACATTTCTTCTCCCTGTCTTACATCTTGACTAGGACTCTGTTACAAAAGACATATTAACAAGAAAAAAGCACACTAATATATTTGGTATAAGGTTTACTTATGAAATGGGAGGAAGTAAAGAATCAAAGAAGACTTAAATGTTTGTATACTTGGCTAAACAAAGGGAGACAATTGTGGAAAAGTAGCTGAAATATATGAGGGGCAAAGGAAGATAAGAGTTATTTTAATAAGGTCTGTTTGCATACAATTCTCTTGGCATTGACTCTTGTTTCCGGTGATGTGTGTCTTTTTTCCTGGTGTAGAGAGGACGTCTTTCATATGAGAGTGTTAATTCATGTTTTCATGTACTATTCAGTATACCTTTCTTGCACCTGCTGTTTCATAAGTGTCTTTCAGTTCAGTTCAGTTCAGTCACTCAGTCGTGTCAGACTCTTTGCAACTCCATGAATCGCAGCACGCCAGGCCTCCCTGTCCATCACCAACTCCCGGAGTTCACTCAGACTTGCGTCCATCGAGTCCGTGATGCCATCCAGCCATCTCATCCTCGGTCGTCCCCTTCTCCTCCTGCCCCCAATTCCGCCCAGCATCACAGTCTTTTCCAATGAGTCAATTCTTCGCATGAGGTGGCCAAAGTACTGGCGTTTCAGCTTTAGCATCATTCCTTCCAAAGATATCCCAGGGCTGATCTCCTTCAGAATGGACTGGTTGGATCTCCTTGCAGTGCAAGAGTCTTCTCCAACACCACAGTTCAAAAGCATCAATTCCTTGGCGCTCAGCCTTCTTCACAGTCCAACTCTCACATCCATACATGACCATAGGAAAAACCATAGCCTTGA
>SJYX01010168.1:681225-714190 GCA_006410675.1 Oreotragus oreotragus | reverse complement strand
GAGTAGCCTGGTGGGCTGCAGTCCATGGGGTCGCTAACAGTCGGACAGACTGAGCGACTTCACTTTCACTTTTCTCTTTCATGCATTGGAGTAGGCAATGGCAACCCACTCCAGTATTCTTGCCTGGAGAATCCCAGGGATGGGGGAGCCTGGCGGGCTGCCGTCTATGGGGTCACACAGAGTTGGACACGACTGAAGTGACTTAGCAGCAGCAGCAGCTTAACACTGAGATGCTTCTACAGAAATAATTTTGTCACAAAGTGGCTCTTTTTGTTCCTCTGAAACAATAAATTATCAGCAGAAGACATTAAGTATAAAACTGAGAGTGATAATTCCACCTTAATTAAGTGTTAAATTAAAATTATTCATACATTTATTGAGTGGACAGGAAAGCTTCATGAAGAAGTCATGGCAACTGAGAATAGGAATGGAACTAATTCACTCATTTGACATTTACTGAGTATTTGATATACACAGGAGAAATACCAGTTTGTACCCTCAAGGAGCCTTCAGCCTAGTAAGACAGAGAGGAGAAACCTTTGAAATAAAGTGTGGAAATTATAATAAATGAACACACACACAGTAGGAAGAGAACACTCGGCCTGTGGACTTTAGAGAAAGTTTCATCAGGGAGGTGGCATCAGCTTTGTCCTGGGCATGCATGTTACAATGACCTACAGGTAATATCCCAATATCGCAAGAGTACTGAGGAGAGTTCCTTGGGCTATACAGTAGGTGTTGATTTTATATCTAATAGTGAGTATATATTAATCTGAAACTCATATTTATCCCTCTCCCTGCTTTTCCACCACTTGCTATGTCTGTGTGTATGTTTCTGTTTTGTATTAAGTTCATTTGTATCATTGTTTTAAATTCTTCATGTTAAGTGACATCATATGATATTTGTCTTTGACCTACTTCACTTAGTATGATAATCATTAAATCCATCGATGTGGCTGCAGATGGCATTATTTCTCTCTTTCATGGCTGAGTAGTAGATCAGTGTGTGCATGTACCACATCTTCATTATCCAATCCTCTGTCTATGCACATTTATGTTGTTTCCACATCCTGGCTATTGTAAATAGTGCTGCAGTGAACATTGGGTTGCATGTATCTTTATGAATTATGATTTTCTTGGGAAACATACCCAGGAGAAAGATTGCTACATCATATGTTTGCTCCGCTTTTTGAGTAACCCCCATACTGTTTTACATAGTGGCTGTACCAATTCACATTCCCACCAATGGATTCCCTTTTCTCCACACCCTCTCCAGCATTTATTTTTTGTAGATTTTTTAATGATGGCCATTCTTACAAGATTTGAAATACCTGAACTGGAATTCCATCACCTCCACTAGCTTTGTTTGTTGTGATGCTTTCTAAGGCCCACTTGACTTCACATTCCAGGATGTCTGGCTCTAGGTGAGTGGTCATACCATTGTAATTATCTTGGTCCTAAAGATCTTTTTTGTACAGTTCTGTGTATTCTTGCCACCTCTTCTTAATATCTTCTGCTTCTGTTAGGTCCAGACCATTTCTGTCCTTTATCGAGCCCATCTTTGCATGAAATGTTCCCTTGGTATCTCTAATTTTCTTGAAGAGATCTCTAGTCCTGTCTCTTATACACATCTAGATGTGTATAAGAGACAGNCCACTCCAGTATTCTTGGGCTTCCTTGGTGGCTCAGATGTTAAAGATTCTATCTGCAATGCAGGAGACCTGGGTTTGATCCCTGGGTTGGGAAGATCCCCTGTAGGAGAGCATGGCAACCCACTCCTGTATTCTTGCCTGGAGAATCCCATGGACAGAGGAGCCTGGCGGGTTACAGCCCATGGGGTCGCAAAGAGTTGGACATGAATGAGCAACACAGCACAAGTACAAAGTGTAATCTGACTGATCTGAGGGTAATAGTCTCTATTTTGGTGAAATACAGAAAGTTTGAAAGTTTGATATTTTCATTTATTCTGTAACTATGTCAAGTAACCTATACTTAATCTCTTCTACTCTGAGTTTTAGAATTCAAAGGAACAACATTCCCCACCCCTAGAGCAGGCAGAAAAATACTTCTCACCTTGAATAATCAATTTGTCGATCAGACAGGAAGTAGCAATTAAGTGACAAGGACTGTAACACCACCCAGGGTGTGACATTGTGTTTTGAGAGCTTCTCAGAGCCAGCCCTGACTTTGGATGACCTCACAGGAAAGGCGGAGAAATCAAACATTGCCTTATAAACATGACCCTTTCCTAGGGTATGGCTGATGCAGTTCTTGTGACCATCCTGAGTAAACTCTGCATCACAGCTCTCTCCATCATGAAGACCACTGGGGGTCTCCTTCTGCTCTGTGTAGTGGCCCATCTCTGCTCCTGCTCAGGTGAGTTAAGGGTAGATAGTGCCCTTAACAGCCATAAGCTTGTTCTCTGACATAGCCCCTCCTAGGATATGAACATCTCAGAGAAATGTCTGGTCATGTGGATTTAAAGGATACTAGTTTGTAATAGAAACAACCCTGGCCTGGAAAGGGAGAATCTTATGTCCCACTTGGAGTTTAAGGGTTTGGATCTAGAACATTTCCTTTCAAGGATTTTTATTTCCATTCATGGGACCAAAACCAAAAACACACAAAAACACATACACACTACTTTTTTCATAAGTCTACCATCTTATTGTGTGTGTCAGTCACTTAGTCATATCTGACTCTTTGTGACCCTATGGACTGTAGCCCACTACATTCCTCTGACCATGTGATTCTCCAGGCAAGAATACTGGCGTGGGTTGCCATTCCCTTCTTCAGGGGATCTTCACAACCCAGGGATTGAACCTGAGTCTCCTGTATTGCAGGCAGATTCTTCACCATATGAGCCACCAGGGAAGTCCATTTTATTAGGACCTGGAAACTGCTGGTGTTATGAGATACTACTCGTCATTGCAAAGATGCAGAAAAACTTGAATCTCTCTCCAAATTAATCCAGAACTTGAATCTCTCTCCAAATTAATCCAGGGAAATAGAAAAAAAAAAAATTATCCAAAACTCAGGAGTCAATAATTAAACATTTATATAGTGAAAAATTACTTAAATAAGATTACAATAACTTAGAGATATTCTATTATTTTTTTTTTCATATCAGTTAGGAGGGGAGACTATCAAAGATGGTGCTTCAGGCTCTTAGAAATAGTGAGTGCAATAGTTTTATTGCTATCTGATTTAAAACACTATCAGAGAAACAATGAGCTCCAGAAAACATCCCGTGGTATATAAAGGGAGGAAATTTGGATAATTCTCTTGCTTGAACCAAGGATTACCTAACACAGTGGCCATCTGGCTTCATCAGAATGCAGTTGGGTTTTGTGAAAGGATAGGGTAGGTGCTGAAATTAATTACCAGAAGAACCACAGAGTGTTATTCGACAGACTGACTTTACGTTAATTAATGAGATCTCACAACTCTGCTTTATTTTTAATGTTTCCAACTGACTCTCTCTTTCAGAAGCTGCTAGCCTGCCTTTAAAAACAGTGAGTATATTGAACCAAAATTTAATTTCAGTTTAATTTCCTACTTACTTTAATTTTCTATTTACTGCATTTACTCAAAAAACACTTGAGAAATACATATGAAAGGTTAATTCAGTATGCTTGTGGTGGGGTGAGTGGCCAGGTGAAAGGCAAGGCAGCTGTAGGTAAGTTGCCTCTGCTTTTCAGAAGGCAGCTGTAGAAATGTGATATACATATAAACAAATAATCTAAGTGTAAAGAAAATGTTCCAAAATTTAAAAAAAAGAGAGAGGGTACTTCTAGCTGAAAAGCTGGTGATGTCTCCATGGAAAGGGCAACATGTGAGACGCAAAAGACAGTTACCTTGGTTAACAGCACAGATTCTGGATTCAAATCCCAGCCCTACCACTAACTAGCTTTTATATTATACAAATTCTCTCTTTTTTTAAGCCCAGATCTCCCTCATCTGTAAATAAGGGTAATAGAAGAACCTATCCACTTCAGTTTTCTGAAGATTAAACAACAAAAGAAATTCATGGAAGATTTAAGTTTAATGCCTGGCAAGGAAATATGCAGGAGCTGCTAACTGTGTACACTAGTAGTAACAGAAGTGATACTGGTAGTCCTAGCATTTCTTTGTCAGTGTGGTCATAGTGTTATCAACAGAAGTAGCCACAGCAGTTTCAGAGCATAGGAGCTGGAACTTCCGGATGGTACTGTGCTTCCTGTCAGAGAGGCCAGGGCAGCCTAGCTTAAGGACGAGGAGAAAAGCAGGACATTCTCTTGTGTATGTTGCAGGTGAACTGCAGCATTTACAAGAAGTATTCAGTGGTGGCCATCCCCTGCCCCATCACATACCTGCCTGTTTGTGGTTCTGACTACATCACCTATGGGAATGAATGCCACTTGTGTATTGAGAATTTGTGAGTACCTCATGGGAAGGAAAAAAAGCTAGGGCACTGCCCTTCACTGCAATCTTCTCCTCTTTCCACCAGCATGCTCAGCTCACTAAAAACTGTACTTACCCACCAAGAGCATCTGGGAGACAGAGAAAACTTTCTGCCTCACAGTCGGATTAAGGATGAGCCACCTGCTCTGCCAGCTTGGACCGGTCCCTGCATGACAGAGCCTCTAATTCCCATCTGTCAACTTAGAGTCTAACAAGACCAGAAGCCTTCAAATTACTGTCTCTAGAGCCCAGAGGTTCTGTAGAGGGAAGTGAGGAGTCACCCAAGAAGTTACGGAGATCATTTGGGGAGGTCTCCAATTCTAACCAGCTTTGGACTCTCTTAAGTAGTGGAATTCCACATAATTTCTTATTGGAAGAAATGTTTCTGAATCCCACACTAAAAAATAATTGAAAACTACTATCCTATCTTGTAGAACAGAAGCCTCTTATCCTACTTCTAAGAGACTTAATGGCCAATAGATGATTCTTAGATAAACTGTGACCAGAGGTCTTTATCCTCCTCAATTTCCTGGTGGCTGTAAATATCCATAACCTGAGGCAGTAGGGAGGATAAGGCTACCACAATGACTTTTTTCTTCAATCTGAAATAAGGAATACAATATAGTCCAAGCTGTCAGAATTTGGGCTAGAATCCTCACGGACATGCTTTAACTATTTTGTTTGGCTTACACAATGTTTTGGAAGGCAATATAATCAGGCAGAAGACACTTCTTTCGTGCAAAATAGGCAACTGAGGGGTCATAACAACCAGTTCCCTTTGCTCACTGTTAACTCTTTTAGATCCCCGGGTTTTGGCCACTTAGCTCTTTTGGTTTTTTTTTTTTTTCATCTTTGTGATTATTTTAACAAGTTAAATAGGGCCTGAGCCCAGAAGGATATGTCTACACATTGATTCCTACTCAGGAGCTTTTATTTCACAAAAAGGAAGATTCTCTAATGTGTACAGACACTGGGCCCTCACCCTAGAAAACAGCTTGCGTCCAAGGACACTGAAGAGGACACGTGGTGGACGGCCCCTCACTAGTGCAGGCTCCGGCCCCACCACAGGCCCTGTGGACCAGGAAAGCCTGAGGGGCCGGTCACCTCAGCTTCCTTTGTCAGAGGTCCTCCTTCTTTGCTGGTTTAAGACACTGGGTGATTAGTCTGGGCTCTGGGATCAGTAGAGGGAGCAGGTGGGATGAAAATATCACTGGACTAGGGACATTCTGCTACTCGGTCTGTCAGAAACTGCCTGTAGTAAGGACACTCCTTTTTAGGGACTCATTTTCCTCATGTGTAAGATCAGGTTATGGCTGTAACCTCTAGTTCCTTTCAGCTCTAATATAACGTAAAATTTCCTCTCGTGTTAATGATCGTGTTAACTGTGTCTTCCAATAGGAAGAGTTATGGAAAAGTTCAGTTTCTTCATGAAGGAGTATGTTAACTTCCTCCACAGACATGGATACAGAGTAAGGATATCGTCATTGTCATCGTCATCATCCCTGGTTCCAGGAGGGTGGGACTGGTAGGGAGGGGGCAGCGACAGACCCAGAGTCATCTTTGTTGGGTGGGGAAAGTTGTGCTCTCCTTCGGACTTCTGTCTCACTGACTGACAAATACAAATATGTCAAAATAAAAAGTACAATGAAATTGTACAGCTCATTGTTTAGTTCTAAGAATCAAAATAATTATGCTTATTAAAAACTTTGCAGAACTACTATCTACCTCAGTTCAGTTCAGTTCAGCCGCTCAGTCGTGTCCGACTCTTTGCGACCCCATGAATCGCAGCACGCCAGGCCTCCCTGTCCATCACCAACTCCCGGAGTTCACTCAGACTCACGTCCATCAAGTCCGCGATGCCATCCAGCCATCTCATCCTCGGTCGTCCCCTTCTCCTCCTGCCCCCAGTCCCTCCCTAGTAACTTCAATAGATCAAAAGATAAAAACCTACTTTAAATGGAACATAAGGAGCAAAATATGTGTAATGCCTATTGTGGTTGTTCAGTCACTGAGTCAAGTCCGAATCTTTGTGTCCCCATGGACTACACCCCGCCAGTCTTCCCTGCCCAAGGGGTTCCCCAGGCAAGAATACTGGAGTGGGCTGCCATTTCCTTCTCCAGGGGATCTTCCCAACCCAGGGATCAAGCTCAAATCTCTTGCACTGGCAAGCGGATTCTTTACCACTGAGCCACCAGGGAAGCCCTTTGTAATGCCTACTGCACAGTCATAAATATTTTCAGGAACGACATGCCTTCACAACTACAAATTTATTTCGTAAACACATTTTATAGCAAAAATTATCAAAATAAACCACTGAACTCTCTGACATAGCTTAAACAATCTAACTTAGTCCTAAGGTTTTTAAAAAGTGTATGTTAAAAATAAATTGACAAAAATGTTTCAGTTGCAATGGAGACCCTATTTGGGCAATTAATTTCCTAATTGTTCTAATGAAACTCTAATTCCTAATTGAGTCTTCTTTACTTGACATACCAGTCTGTTTTAACAAGGATGCTGTGTGATTCAAGGGAGGAGGGCACATTTGCAAATCCTACTTCAAATTTAACACAGCTCTGAACCATCTTTATCATTTTAATTATCAATCTAATTCTGCCACAAACATCAGCTATTGCATATTAATAAATCCTGACCCATGATTTTAGATTCTCAACCCCCTAATCCTAATGTTAAATGCCTAATTTATCCATAATCCTAGACAGTTCATAGTGTTTAACTCAAATCCATGTTTAACACTAAAAGCTCACAATATGTTAATCACAGTAAGACACTCAGTAATCTAATATTTCTCAGTCTTTGATCTTTGTGACACACCTTCTCAACCGAATCGTAAACATAAAGAACCAGTGTTTAAATGCACAAAAGAGAAGAAACACTGGTCCAGAAATGCTGAGTAGTGAATAAAAACAAAAGCTCATCTTTTCTCCTTTCTTTTCTATTCCTTTTCCTCTCTCTCAAATAGTTTTCCTCTTCTCTATTCTATTTTTTCTTTTTCTATATATTCCTTCCCTGTTATTTCTTATTGCAAACTTTTCCTAACTTTTCCTTAAATTCATTACCTTTTCCTCACTTTCTATAGTCTCTATAAGCATCTTTTATTTATTCAAAGCCTTCCAGCCTCCATATCTCAAGGTCTGACTGTATATCCCTTTGTAGCAATGGTCAGATAGGCACATAAGCCATATACATATACACACTTGGGAAAATTTTAAGTTATTAGACATTTGTCTCAAAATGAAGACAGCTGGGGACTCACCTCCAAAATGTCTACCACATATATTATTTTACAGTCAAATCCTTACCTAGGCTTATAGCCTAATTGATAGCTTACACCTAGACATTTAAAAATAAATTCTAATTTCATATAAACCCAAATTTCACCTTATATATAAATCCCAATTTTTACCTTTCACAACTGCTCTATAGCATAAGGCTTAATCACTCCCTTCAAAGGCCAACTCTTTATTTTATCCTTTAAATCAAAATTCAAATCAAATCTTTAACATTAATCTGCATGCAATTCATTTCATATAAATGAATCTGAGAACCAACACTGAACTCAGTCCTAAACTTTAAAAACTGTAGTCCTAATGTTTTGCTGTCTTCGGGTCTTATTTCTATTCATCGATTGAACTGAAATGCCTATGTTTATATGCATGTTGTACTCTGCTTATGTGTGATTACGACATGGGAAGCAACAATTTCACTTTGTATGCTAGTAACTACGTAGGTGTACGGTCACATGTGACTCTCTTTACAGATGACCAGGTCATGACTGGTGGCCCCAGTAACCTGACCTTAAGAACTGTGTTTGAAAGTCAATATGTATAAAAATATAGTGAGTTAACTCATTTTCAGTTAATAAACATGTAGATTGTTTCATTTAGTATCCTATTGTTGACTATTTACACTGTGACAAACCAGTTCCTGTTGTTGGTTTCCCCAAGTAATGAAAGGCTGAAACTGAATTAAAGTAAACAGCTAAAACACAAAATAACAGAAAAAATAAAACATGGCTAAGGAATTTATAACATTTGTTATAAATGTTTTCTCATAATCATTTATAACAAAATAATTTTTCAACCTGAACTGTTGTTTTGATCCAGTTGCCTTGAGTTAAATGATTTCAAACCAGTTCTGTGCCTCTATGACAAGCTGCTTCTATTGAGGCTTAATTGAATTGGCCTAATGGCACCCCACTCCAGTACTCTTGCCTGGAAAATCCCATGGATGGAGGAGCCTGGTAGGCTGCAGTCCATGGGTCACTACAAGTCAGACATGACTGAGCGACTTCACTTTTACCTTTCACTTTCACGCACTGGAGAAGGAAATGGCAACCCACTCAGGTGTTCTTGCCTGGAGAATCCCAGGGATGGGGGTGCCTGGTGGGCTGCCGTCTATAGGGTCGCACAGAGTTGGACATGACTGAAGCGACTTAGCAGCAGCAGCAGCAGCAGCAACTCACTGCATGTCTGTCTGGGTCTCCTTCTGGTTATTAGTTTGTGGCTATAAAGCTGACAGAAGTGTCTTTTCTAACAATCTTATTTGTTTCCTACCATGTCTACAAGCAATCTCACAGAGTTGCCTGAGAGGTGGGGCAAGTGAGTGGGTTCTTTATGTTCCACAGTTATTCTGCCTGTACCAGTGAAGACACGATGCACTTGACTTCCTGAAGCCAATGACCCCGGACCTCTGTGTTCTTCGGAAACTTAGCAGAATAATGGATCAGTCTTGCCCCCATACTTGGGGCTCTAGGTTATGTCTGGTTCAGGAAAGCCAGACATCCAATCATAAATGTAAATGTCAAATCAATTCACTTCAGTTGCTCACTCATGTCTGACTCTTTGTGACCCCGTGAACTGCAGCACGCCAGTCCTCCCTGTCTATCACCAACAGCCAGAGTCTACCCAAACCCATATCCATTGAGTCAGTGATGCCATCCAACCATCTCATCTTCTGTCATCCCCTTCCCCTCCTGCCCTCAATCTTTCCCAGCATCAGGGTCTTTTCCAATGAGTCAGCTCTTGCATCAGTTGGCCAAAGTACTGGAGTTTCAGCTTCAACATCAGTCCTTCCAATGAACACCCAGGACTGATCTGTTTTAGGACACAGTCCAAGGGACTCTCAAGAGTCTTCTCCAACACCATAGTTCAAAAGCATCAATTCTTTGGCGCTCAGCTTTCTTCATAGTCCAACTCTCACATCCATATATGACTACTGGAAAAACCACAGCCTTGACTAGACGGACCTTTGTGGACAAAGTAACATCTCTGCTTTTGAATATGCTGTCTAGGTTGGTCATAACTTTCCTTCCAAGAGCAAGGAAGGAAAGTTCCTTTAATTTCATGGCTGCAGTCACCATCTGCAGTGATTTTGGAGCCCCCAAAACAAAGTTTGTCACTGTTTCCACTGTTTCCCTATCTATTTGTCATGAAGTGATGGGACCAGATACCATGATCTTTGTTTTCTGAATGTTGAGCTTGAAGCCAACTTTTTCACTCTCCTCTTTCACTTTCATCAAGAGGCTTTTTAGTTCCTCTTCACTTTCTGCCATAAGGGTGGTGTCATCTGCATATCTGAGGTTATTGATATTTCTCCCAGCAATCTTGATTCCAGGTTGTGCTTCAGCCAGCCCAGCGTTTATCATGATGTAGTCTGCATAGAAGTTAAGTAAGCAGGGTGACAACATACAGCCTTGAGGTACTCCTTTTCCTATTTTAATATTTTTTTAAATTTCCAAGTTTAGGCCTTGGCAAAGACATGATTTTTTTTAGTTTTACTTGCTTCTCTGTACTCATCAACATTTGTCTCACTGAGGTCTTTATCATCCTCATCACTGTCTTCAAAACTCCACCAAGCAACTCAGGAGAACACAAGGAAACTTTAAACAGAAGACTGTGTGTTTACCCCAATGTGAACTTTTACCAGGTGTGTAGCTGTGGGTAGGTACTCCACGTGTGCAGGATCTTTTCCTTTACTGTTTAACATGTATATTGTGAGAATCAGATGAGATATGCATGTGAACATGCCTTGTAAATTATAAAGTCTTATAGAAGTGAAAAGGTATGATTATAATGTGTACCCCCATTCTTCTCCATCACTTACAAAGGCATAAAAATATATACCACATTCTTTTGGAATATGCTTGGCATGTTAAATACTCATGACCAGTAAATGCTCATGTATTTCTCTTGGTTTGAGAAATGGTAACATTTCTGTTCATTAGAAATTGATACTAGGAAGAGAAAAGGAGAATGTGTAGTTTAAATATGTAAGATTACACACATTTACTTATATAGTTTGCCCCATTTGAACATGGCCTCACTTAACACAATAGCATGAGCAAAACTGCAATAAAAATGATATTTGCATAATCTCAAGGGATATCACTACAAAATGTTTATTAATTTTTAAAGTAAAAAGAGTAACTGAATAGTGGATAACCTGGAAGTTATTACCAGCTTACTCAAGCGATTAAAGTTAGCATTGTTAGTGATGGGGCAAATCAACATCATGTATGTGCACATCAGGGGTGGTCCCAGTGTCCAGCACCTGGGAAGGAGTACTCAGAGGTCCCTTTCCAGGCAGGAGCACTCAAGTTCCACCCAACTAATACCACATTTTGGAGCCAGATCTAGGGTGAACAGATCCTGGGGGAGCTCTAAACAAAGACATGCCAGGTCCCAAGAAGAAGCAAAACCATCTTTTCATTCCTGGAGCTACAATGCCAAGCAGTAGTCTGGGACAAACACAATGGAGAAAGGGACACAAACTTTGGTTGCCTCTGGACAGAACCACAAATGCAGTCCACAGGTTCACTTTGACCACATGGGCCTCACCTGCTTCAGTGTTCACCTCCTTGGCAACAGAGCACACAAAGGCAACGGATCCTTAGTGAACCTGACCCTCAAGGCTTCTGCTCTAAATACTAGGGAGGCGATATCACCATCAACAGGGCTGTGACAGCCATGGAGCAAAGAGGAGATCCCTTCCATCATCCAGTTCAGGTTCTGGTTACTGTACCACCACACCTTTTACTAAGGAGATAAAAACCAGCACATGCTGAGGAAAGAAGTGGCTGGCATCCATACCAAAACAGCCCTGGCAATGAAAATATTGGACTCACACAGTCTACAGAGGGATATTCCCACATTAACACATCCTTTCAAGACCACAGTAGATAACTGTTTCCCATAAACTCAGGGAGACAACGAAAGTTAAGTAACATGAAAAAGTAGAGAAACTATTTCCAATTAAAAGAACAGAGAAATCCCTTGAAAGAACAAATGATTAAACAGACCTCGCAAGTCTACCAGACCCCAAGTTCAAAAAGGAGGTAGTAAAAATGATGAAAAAAATAAGAAAGATTATCAATAACAATGCAGATCAGTGTAACAAGGAACTAGAAACTGTAAAGGAACCAATCAAAATTGCACAACTCAATTGCAAAGATAAAAACCAAACTAAAAGGAATGAATATCAGACTAAGTAACAGAAGAATAAATAAGTGATCTAGAAGACAGAATAATGAAAATACTTCATCAGAGCACCAGATAGAAAACAAATAAAAAGTAAATGAAAGCAACATACAAGATCTATGGGATAATATAAAGGTGTGTGAACCTATGCAAAATAGAGATTCCAGAAGAAGGAGAAGAGGGTATCAAAAATATATTTGGAGAAATTATGGCTGAAAACTTTCCAAACCCAAAAGAAAACAGATATCCAGGTACAAGAATCTGAGGGTCCCAAACAAGATGAAAAGACTCACACCAGAACATAATAATTGAAATGGAAAAACTTAGAGAGATAATTCTAAAGGCAGCAAGAGGAAAACAAAGAGTAAGTCACAAGGGAACCTTCATAAGGTTATCAGCTGATTTCTCTGCAGAAAATTTCTAGGCCAGAAGGGAGAGGTATGACCAGTTGAGGTGCTGAAAGGGAAAAATCTGTAACCTAGAAAACTCTATTCAGTAAAATTATCATTTATAACAAAAGCAGAGATAAATTTCTTAGAGAAGCAAAAATTAAAAGAATACAACCGTACTAAACCTAACATAACAGCAAGTATTTAAAGGTCTTCTCTAAATGGAGAAAAAACAAAAAATTATAGCAAAGGAAAAAATGCAACAGGAGAGGCAAATATATGAAAGGATTGAAGATTATTCACATAAGCCAGTATGTAGATTAAGAAACCATTAAAAAATTTTATAAAAGCAATTTTAAATTATAAAACTATAATCAACAGCAAAAGGATAAATAAGAACGTGTAAAATAGAACATCAAAATCATAATGTGAAGATGGGAGAAGAAATGTAGATCTTCTGGAATGTGTCTGAATGTATATGACTATCACGCTAAAACAAGCAGATACAGTTATGAGTTAACATACTTGAAAACCAGGGTACTGTTAGTCGCTCACTCGTTAGTCGCTCAATCTGACTCTTTGTGACCCCATGGAACGTAACCATAGGCTACTCTATACACAAGATCTCCCAGGCAAGAATACTGGAGTGGGTTGCCAGAAGTTAAGTAAGCAGGGTGACAATATACAGTCTTGATGTACTCTTTTCCTGATTTAGAACCAGTCCATTGTTCCATGTCCAGTTCTAACTGTCGCTTCTTGACCTGCATACAGATTTCTCAGGAGGCAGATAAGGTGGTATTCCCATCTCTTTAAATTTTTCAGAGTTTGTTGTGATCCATACAGTCAAAGGCCTTGGTGTAGTCAATAAAGCGGAAGTAGATCTTTTTCTGGAACTCTCTTGCTTTTTCAATGATCCAATGGATGTTGGCAATTTGATCTCTGGTTCTTCTGCCTTTTCTAAATCCAGCTTGAACATCTGGAAGTTCTCAGTTCACGTACTGTTGAAGCCTCACTAGGAGAATTTTGAGCATTACTTTGCTAGCGTGTGAGGTGAGTGCAATTGTACAGTAGTTTGAGGACTCTTTAGCATTGCCTTTCTTTGGGATTAGATGAAAAATGACCTTTTCCAGTCCTGTGGCCACTGCCAAGTTTTCCAAATTTGCTGGCATATTGAGTGCAGCACTTTCAGAGTGTCATCTTTTAAGATCTGAAATATCTCAACCAGAATTCCATCACCTCCAGTAGCTTTGTTCATAGTGATGCTTCCTAGGGCCCATTTGACTCTGGGACTCCAGGATGTCTGGCTCTAGGTGAGTGATCATACCATCATGGTCATCTGGGTCATGAAGATCTTTTTTGTATAGCTCTTCTGTGTATTGTGCCACCTCTTCTTAATATCTTCTGCTTCTGTTAGGTCCATACCACTTCTGTCCTTTATTATGCCCATCACTGTATGAAATGTTCCCTTGGTATCTCTAATTTTCTTGGAGAGATCTCTAGTCTTTCCCATTCTGTTGTTTTCCTCTATCTCTTTGCATTGATCACTGAAGAAGGCTTTCTTATCTCTCCTTTCTATGCTTTGGAACTCTGCATTCAAAATGGGTGTATCTTTTATTTTCTCCTTTGCTTTTCATGTCTCTTCTTTTCTCAGCTATTTGTAAGGTCTCCTCAGACAATCATTTTGCCTTTTTGCATTTCTTTTTCTTGGGGATGGTCTTGATCACCGCCTCCTATACGATGTCAGGAATCTCCATCCATAGTTCTTCAGGCACTCTGCCTGTCAGATCTAATCCCTTGAATCTGTTTGTCACTTCCATTGTACAATTGTGAGGGATCTGATTTAGGTCATACCTTAATAGTCTAGATAATTTTCAAATGCCAAGAAGATAATATCCAAATTCTTTAGCCTGGTTTTCAAGTCCTTATCAATCTATTGGCTGTCTCCTTGTTCAGCCTCATTCATTCTCTACCAGCCTGTGACCCAATTCTTCTGCCACACTAAATAGCCTATTGTTTCTAGCATACCAAGACCTCTCTTATGCCTTGGTTAAGGCTATTCTTACATTCTGAAAGACAATTACCAGTCACACCATTGTGAAAAGTGTGCTTAGGCTCTCATTTAGAAGGACCTTCATATCCTCCCTCATGCAGAAATCTCCTAAGAACAAAATCAATTTTGTTCTATCATCTCTATGAATGATTTACTAAGATCTCATTTTGGAGAAGGCAATGGCACCACACTCCAGTACTCTTGCCTGGAAAATCCCTTGGATGGAGGAGCCTGGTAGGCTGCAGTCCATGGGATCGTGAAGAGTCGGACACGACTGAGCAACTTCACTTTCACTTTTCACTTTCATGCATTGGAGAAGGAAATAGCAACCCACTCCAGTGTTCTTGCCTGGAGAATCCCAGGGACGGGGGAGCCTGGTGGGCTGCCATCTATGGGGTCGCACAGAGTTGGACACGACTGAAGTGACTTAGCAGTAGCAGCAGCAGTTAATAGTCTAGCGGTTTTCCTTTCTTTCTTCAATTAAGTCTGAATTTTGCAATAAGGAGTTCATGATCTGAGCTACAGTTGTCTTTGCTGACTTCATAGGGCTTCTCCATCTGGGAAGCTTTTCTTTCAGTGTCATATATTTTTGCCTTTTCATACTGTCATGCGAGTGTATGTTCCTCGGTTCTTTGTCTCCTCACAACAAAGATTTGGAGCAATGGACATTAAAGCCCTCAGCACGTCACAGCTCTTGGGTCTTGGACAAACTGTGTTACAGCTCTTAGGCAAATCAGTGTTAAAGCTCTATTTTATTTAGAAGATAGCAGGAGAATCCATCCTCAAAGCATGAGGGCATGCCAACCCAAAGATTTGAAGGGAAGAGAGTGGAGGAGCACGTGGGAGAGGGGCAGACAGAGAGGGAGAGAGAGAAAGAGTGCACACACGCGGGAGAGGAAGAGAGAGAGAGAGAGAGCAAGGCTTTGGCTCCTCCTTTTATATGTTTTTCCTCCACCTGGGCTTGCCCTTTGCAAATTGGGCTTAGCCAGGAGTGCTGTTTGTTCTACCTGAAGTCTTCACTCCGGTCCTCGGACCTTCTTTTGTTCTTTTTTCGCAGGCTTTTCCCTTCCTTGTCTTTTAGCCGCCACCATTTTGGACTGCTTTTCCCTATTCTACCTACCTAACAATACTGTTCATGGGGTTCTCAAGGCAAGAATACTGAAGTGGTTTGCCAATCTCTTCTCCAGCAGACCCCGTTTTGTCAGAACTCTCCACTTTGACCCATCCATCTTGGGTGGCCCCACATAGCATGGCTCATAGTTTCACTGAATTAGACAAGGCTATGGTCCATGTGATCAGTTTGGTTGTTTTTCTGTGACTGTTGTTTCCATTCTGTCTGCCCTCTGATGAATAAGGATAAGAGGCTTATGGAGGCTTTCTGATGGGAGAGACTGTGGGAGAAACTGGATCTTATTCTGACTGGCAGGGTCATGCTCAGTAAAATTTTAATCCAGCTTTCTATTGATGGGCTGTGTTCCCTCCCTGTTGTTTGGCCTGAGGCCAAACTGTTACCCACACCTCCACCGGAGACTCCTGGACACTCACAGACAAGTCTGGCTCAGTCTCCCACTGGCCTCCAAAGTCAAATTCTTTGCGGGTTCTCAGTTCCTTTGCCAGATCCCCACCTTGGGAGATCTGTTGTGGGTCCTAGAACTTTCTTTAACAGTACAATAATTTCTTTGGTATAATTGTTCTGCAGTTTGTGGGTCATCTGTTCTGTGGCTCTGTGGTGGGGCTAATGGTGACCTCCTCCAAGAGAGCTTATGCCACACGCTCAGCGACCCAGGTCTGCTGCACAGAGTCCCATCCCTGTGACAGGCCACTGCTGACCTGTGCTGCCACAGGAGACACTCAAACGCTCAAAGGCAGGTCTGGCTCAGTCTCCCTGGGGTCTCTAGGTCCTGGTGCACACGTTTTGTTTGAGCCTTCTGAACACTCTGATGGGTATGGGGTTTGATTCTAAATGTGATTTCACCTCTCCTACCATCTTGTTGGGGCTTCTCTGCCTTTGGACACGGGGTACCTTTTTTTGGTGGATCCAACATTCTCCCATCGATGGTTGTTCAGCAGCAAGTTACAATTCTGGAGTTCTCACAGGAGAAGATGAGCACACAATCCTTCTACTCTGCCATGTTGTCGGTGCTATGAGGGAAGCTCTATCTTTGTAGCCCCTGGCAATCATTAATCTGACTTTTCTCTATAGACTCACTATTCTTTACATTACACTAACACAGAATCATAAAGTATGTGGCCTTTTGTCTATAAGATTATTCCATGCTAAAGCATGTATCAGGACCTTATCCTTTTTATTAAATAATATTATATTCTACAGATGTAGTGCATTTAATCATCCATCAGTTGATGACTAGTTGGATTATTTCCAATTTGGGGCTATTATGTTATAAAGCTGCTATGAACATTCATGTCTTTAGTGGATATATGTTTTTAATTTTCTTGGGCAAATACCTAGGAATGGAACTGTTAAGTCATATGGTAACTTTACATTTAACTTTTTGAGGAATTACCAAACTATTTCCCAAAGCAGCTACAACATTTTATAATATATTCCCACCAGCAATGTACGAGAGTTCCAACATTTTCACATCCATACCAACATCTTGTCTGTCTGTTTTCTTAATTTTAGTCATCTTAATGGGTAGGAAATGGTATCTGTTTGATTTGTCTTTACCTAATAACTAATGATGCTAAAGCTGAAACTCCAGTACTTTGGCCACCTCATGTGAAGAGTTGACTCATTGGAAAAGACTCTGATGCTGGGAGGGATTGGGGGCAGGAGGAGAAGGGGACGACCGAGGATGAGATGGCTGGATGGCATCACTGACTCGATGGATGTGAGTCTGAGTTAAGTCCGGGAGTTGGTGATGGACAGGGAGGCCTGGCGTGCTGCGATTCATGGGGTCGCAGAGTCGGACATGACTGAGCGACTGAACTGAACTGACTGAATAACTAATGACAATGAGCGTATTTCCATGTTTTGTTTTGGAAAATATCTATTCCAACCCTCTGCTTTGTTTTTAAATAAATTATTTGTCTGGTAAGCTGCAAATGTAATTTTTTTTTCCTGGCGTGCTGCGATTCATGGGGTCGCAGAGTCGGACATGACTGAGCGACTGAACTGAACTGACTGAATAACTAATGACAATGAGCGTATTTCCATGTTTTGTTTTGGAAAATATCTATTCCAACCCTCTGCTTTGTTTTTAAATAAATTATTTGTCTGGTAAGCTGCAAATGTAATTTTTTTTTAATATACTCTAGATACTAGTCCCTTAACAGGTATATAATTTGCAACTATTTTCTCCCATTCTGTGGTCTCTCCTCTTAAATGCAGAAGTCTTTAATTTTGATGATGTCCAAATTATCTATTTCCTCTTTTGTTTCTTGTAATTTAGTGTCATATCTAAAATCACCTACTCAAAGGTCACAAAGATGAACACCTATATTTTCTTCTAAGAACTCTATAGTTTTAGCTCTCACATTTATGTATTTCAAGTTAATTTGTTATGATTTTTAACACAAAATGAGGTGGGGGTCCGATATCATTTGTTTTGTATGTGAATATCCAGTTGTCCCAGACAAAGTTTTTAAAAGAATATTCTTTCTTCACTAACTTGTTTTGTCATTCTAATAAAAAATCAATTAAACATACATATTAGAATTTATTTTTGAATTCCAAATTCTATTACACACTGTTTTGATTACTATAACCTTGTAGTAAAATTTTAAAGTGTTTAGTGTGAACCTTCCACCTTTTTTCTTTTTGAAGACTCTTTTAGCTAACTTGTATTTCCCATTAGAATTTTAGGATTAGCTCATCCATTTTCCAAAAAGGGCAGCTAACTTTGATAGACAGCACTGTCATGTTAACAATATTAAATTTTGTTGAATTGGATCATTTTGTTATAAAGGCACTGTTGGCACAGATGGTAAAATGTAAATTAGAGTCTTGAGGTGAAGAGCACACAAGAAGGTACTTGTTCTATTCTTGCAACAATTATTTCAAAATAAAAAGTTAAAAATTAAAACTGTGTGTTTCCTAACTGCTATGCAAAGCAGGTACTAGTAATTTGATAAAATCATTCTTACAAGAATTCAAAGTCAAAGCACAGTAGTGACTTCAAAATATTAAATATCAAGAGACTATGGAAAGGATATGCTATCTAGGCTGAGATTTTAAGTAAATTTTCAAATAAACTATAAGATTCTCCCTATCTCCTCCACCTCTAATATACACTGAAAACATTTTAGAATTCCTTAGGAAATCTCAATTTCATAGTGACATTTTAAGTCATTTTTCAGTATAAATCAGAGTTGACTAAAAGATCTTGTTTATGTAAGAAGAAAGGACTGCCATTGCTTTGAAAGAGATTTCTGAGATATTCAAGGGACTTTCTGTCCAGGAGTTCCTGGTTCCCAGATTCTGTAACATTACTCTTTCCAGAGGTGAACATCTAACACATATGTGCACACTAATAGGCTCCAAACTGGTGACAGCCTTCATCAGAAGCAGAGTAAGTTTAAGAAACTGGATGCACAACACTATCCTCTTTCACCCTCATTAACAGGATGTATATAAGTGCTTTACAATCACATATGAAAATCATAATCAGCTTGGGCTATGGTGCCATGATTAACTGTATTCTGAAAGCTTGTTAAAGGAAAGTTATTTGACACTTGTCAAAATGGTAAGGAAAGCATTACTCAAGGTATAGTCTTGAATATCCCTACTGTAATACCCCTATGGCAATGGGGAAAAGATTGGGCTTAACTCTAAATACAGAAAATGGATATTTTAGCCAAGGAGCTGGGTTAAGTACTCAGTAGATGGAAAATTACTAATAAGAGATACTAAGGGGAGTCTTATTAAAGTCAGGTCAAGAACTTATGTATTAAAAGTGGAGTATGAAAAACTTGATCAAATATAAAGGGTGATCAGATATCAAAAGTAGGGAGACGACTTAGCAGAATTCTATGCTAAGACATGCCTGGAAAGGCCAAAGACATGAAGTAGAGGGGAGGCAGAGAGAAGGGAGGTGTGGGGAAGTCAAGGTCCATTTGACAAGAGAACTCAGAGAAGCCTAACTCAAGTTTGATAAAGAAGAGAATCTTTGTCAAGCTACAATGAAGACACTGGCAATAGTTTCTCATTATTCATGGTATACCCAAGTTGTATTATAGTCTCTAAGACAGAGTGACTCTTCATTAAAAATCACTGAGTAAGCAAATGAAAATAAAGAAACTAAGGCTTCTACAAGTTCAATAATTTGCACAAGGCCACACAGGGAATGGTGGAAAGTGAAAGTGAAGTCACTCAGTAGTCATGTCCGACTCTTCGGGACCCTGTGGACTGTAGCCCACCAGGTTCCTCCATCCATGGGATTTTCCAGGCAAGAATACTGGAGTCGGTTGCCATTTCCTTCTCCAGGGGATCTTCCCAACTGAGGGATTGAACCCGGGTCTCCGGCATTGTAGGCAGATGCTTTACCATCTGAGCCACCAGGGAANGGGACCCTGTGGACTGTAGCCCACCAGGTTCCTCCATCCATGGGATTTTCCAGGCAAGAATACTGGAGTCGGTTGCCATTTCCTTCTCCAGGGGATCTTCCCAACTGAGGGATTGAACCCGGGTCTCCGGCATTGTAGGCAGATGCTTTACCATCTGAGCCACCAGGGAAGTCGGGAATGGTGGAGGTGGCAATGAATTCATATAACATTATGATGCCTGCCCTCCAAACCATCTCAGCACAGTTTCCAGTTGTTTTATCCTTCTGAAGGGAAACAAATATGAATTTTAGTCTCTCAGCCTTTGGCACTACCTCCATTAGTGGTATAGACCATGTCTTCCAACTCTATCTACAAAAACTGCAAGAATTGCTTCTGAGGTCTTCTCACAGGGGCACTTTATTCAAAAACTGCCACATTCCAAAAAGTGTTATTGTAGCCTTTATCAAAGACTTCAAGTGAAGCATGGTTTGATGAAAGCACAATTAAGCTTATTTAAATCATGACTAAATGGCTGGTGGCTTATCTATTGAAAGTTATTTTTTTAGCAGGGATTCACTCATAATTCAGTCGGTAAAGAATCTGCCTGCAATCACCAGGAGACCCAGGTTCAATTCCTGGGTCAGGAAGATCCCCTGGAAAAGGAAATGGCAACCTACTCCAGTATTCTTGCCTGGAGAGTCCCATGGACAGAGGAATCTGGCAGTCTACAGTTCATGAGTTCACAAGAGTTGGACATGACTTAACAACTAAACCACCAGCACTGACCCTGTGTGTAACTACATGCTAGGGCAAGTTGACATCTCATTTTTGAACCATCAGCCTGCATTTGGGGACCAGATAATCATGGCCAGAATTCCAGGGACAGTCTAGCTCCTGCATCCACTAGCTCTGTTCTTTGCTACGATCGTTACATAACTCTTCATTATTGGCTTTGGGGAAATCCTCCTCCTAAGGGCTCTTGATGGAAAATTCTGAAAGAGATGGGAATACTAGACCACCTAACCTGCCTCTTAAGAAATCTGTATGCAGGCCAGGAAGTAACAGTTAGAAGTGGATATGGAACAACAGGCTGGTTTCAAATAGGAAAAGGAGTACGTCAAGGCTGTATATTGTCACCCTGCTTACTTAACTCTATGCAGAGTACATCATGAGAAACGCTGGGCTGGAAGAAGCACAAGGTCGAATCAAGATTGCTGGGAGAAATATCAATAACCTCAGATATGCAGATGACAGCACCCTTATGGCAGAAAGTGAAGAGGAACTAAAAAGCCTCTTGATGAAAGTAAAAGAGGAGAGTGAAAAAGTTGGCTTAAAGCTCAACATTCAGAAAATGAAGATCATGACATCTGGTCCCATCACTCCATGGGAAATAGATGGGTAAACAGTGAAAACAGTGTCAGATTTTATTTTGGGGGGCTCCAAAATCACTGCAGATGGTGATTGCAGCCATGAAATTAAAAGACGCTTACTCCTTGGAAGATAAGTTATGACTAACCTAGATAGCATATTCAAAAGCAGAGACATTACTTTGCCGACTAAAGTCCATCTAGTCAAGGTAATGCTTTTTCCATTAGTCATGTATGGATGTGAGAGCTGGACTGTGAAGAAGGCTGAGCACCGAAGAATTGATGCTTTTGAACTGTGGTGCTGGAGAAGACTCTTGAGAGTCCCTTGGACTGCAAGGAGATCCAACCAGTCCATTCTGAAGGAGATCAACCCTGGGATTTCTTTGGAAGGAATGATGCTAAAGCTGAAACTCCAGTATTTTGGCCACCTCATGCAAAGAGTTGACTCATTGGAAAAGACTATGATGCTGGGAGGGATTGGGGGCAGGAGGAGAAGGGGACGACTGAGGATGAGATGGCTGGATGGCATCACGGACTCGTTGGATGTGAATCTGAGTGAACTCCGGGAGTTGGTGANGGGGCTCCAAAATCACTGCAGATGGTGATTGCAGCCATGAAATTAAAAGACGCTTACTCCTTGGAAGATAAGTTATGACTAACCTAGATAGCATATTCAAAAGCAGAGACATTACTTTGCCGACTAAAGTCCATCTAGTCAAGGTAATGCTTTTTCCATTAGTCATGTATGGATGTGAGAGCTGGACTGTGAAGAAGGCTGAGCACCGAAGAATTGATGCTTTTGAACTGTGGTGCTGGAGAAGACTCTTGAGAGTCCCTTGGACTGCAAGGAGATCCAACCAGTCCATTCTGAAGGAGATCAACCCTGGGATTTCTTTGGAAGGAATGATGCTAAAGCTGAAACTCCAGTATTTTGGCCACCTCATGCAAAGAGTTGACTCATTGGAAAAGACTATGATGCTGGGAGGGATTGGGGGCAGGAGGAGAAGGGGACGACTGAGGATGAGATGGCTGGATGGCATCATGGACTCGATGGACGTGAGTCTGAGTGAACTCCAGGAGATGGTGATGGACAGGGAGGGCTGGCGTGCTGCGATTCATAGGGTCGCAAAGAGTTGGACACGACTGAGTGACTGAACTGAACTGAACTGAAGGGCTCTTGAGAAAGAAGCTTTCACCAGAGATCTGGTGGGTAAATGAGGTGTGAGTGCTCACCAGCTCCACCCATTATACCATCTCCCCAAATATGGGATTGGGGGGGAAATTACCCTCTCCGTGAAAGTCAGGAATTATTACCTGTTTGTGCTGAATCAAGACTTGGATGCTGATACATTTTCTCTGTTCCCAGTCTGGGGTCTCAATTGCCAACATTTCCCCCTTCGGTTCTAGAGGAGAGAAGAGGAAAGAGGGGAACCTGAGAAAATGCTAAAACCTATAAAGCTGCCATACTGATGACTCTTCCTAGAAAAAGCAGTACACCAAAGAATATGTAGTAAACCCAGTAAAATTATTTTACTTTCTTGTGACTTCATTCCCTCATCTGTAGAACAAAGAAAATGGTAATTACTATCTGTCAGGATGTTAGTTACTACCTGTTACGAAGATCAAACTGTGTAACAGATGTAAAAGCACACAAACTTGAAGAGGTGAGGAAATAATGCCAACTTTATTGGGTCCTATGATCTATTAAAATGTCATATATAATCATCTCTTTCATAACAAAAAAAAGTCCCTCCTTAGCAGATGTTTCTGCCCTCTTCTCAGTCTTCTGTTTCTGGAAATAGCTATTTCACAACTGAGACAGAACTCCTGACAATATATGAGGCAGAACCCATCCGGGCTGGGCAGATACCAGAAAGTCACTTCTTCTTCCTCCACTGGACTGCTCTTGGCCACTTCAGCAGCATGAGAACAACAGCCTTTGTCCTGCTCTCAGCCCTGGCACTTCTAACGATCCTCAGTGAGTATCTCCCTCATAACCCTGCCCCTGCCCTCATATTGAGAGTTCATATTATCTTCTATCAATATGATTCTGAAATATATGCAACATATATAATAAAGGAAAAATTTTGAAATGCACTTTTTTGTTTGTACCAATAAATGACCAAATTATATCATCAGGGTGCAAGTGGACCTAAATGGTCAACCAAGGCCAAATTGCTGCCGGGAGCCAGCATGAAGAATCCCACCCATGACAAGGTCATGTGGAAGAAAGCCTGACAAAACGCAAGGATGTGATCAGGCTTCAGGGGATCCCCCTAGAATTTCCTGAGCATCCACCCCCCCAAGACCAGAGTCTGCCTGCTTTACTGTGTTATGCTTTCCACCTACTCTTCTGTCATTAACAGGGGGCTGTCCCCCCACCACCTTTTTCTGGAAAAAAATTAATTTAGAGCTTTTAGATAATAAATCTCCTGGGCATAATACAAGTGCTTCAATCCAAAAACCCCTCTGATGGCTTTCTAGCCTGCCTGCAGGACTCGTACAGCTGTGCATGTGATTGTTTGAGGCCTCCCGACCGCGGGAGGCACAGGAAGCTTAAAACATCCTAGGAATGCAGGGGCTTCTGAGGTGTCAAGATCATTAGAATAAAACTGATTAAGGTTTCATTGTTGAGCCAATACTTGCTGCCAAATTTTCATATCTTTTACTTGTTGATATAGTTGGTATATAGAAAAAACGAGTAGCAACATTAGATCTTTGAGTTAAGTACCTTCTTTGTTATAACCCACTGAGCCTTTGTTCTATGGAGATGTAACTTTAGTGCTTTAAGGAGATGCAGATTAAAGAAAAACACTTCATTAAGGAAGAGAGTCAAAAAGTGTTAGCAAGCCTTTTGGCCAGAAGATGACATAAATCACCTAAGACTTGTGTATATAACTAGGTATGCAGAGAGAAAAGCCTGGTTTTGATAAGAGTCTGGGCTGCTAATGCTGCATAATTTTGTATTGCCCATTGATCTCCATGTACTATAAAAAGCCTTCTGAACACTAGAGGTGGGGCCAGTCATTGGAAGGACTGGTTTCCCCCGTGTCTCCTCTTTACTCTAATTTCAGGCTGAATTCCCATCTGGGGCGTGGAGGCTCACCATGTCTACTTACTTGTCCTGGCTTCTAAGATCCGTAAGAGAGAGAGCCCAAGGCTGGGCACTCTCCAATATTCAAACGGGCGCGGGCGGCCTAACGTAAATGGTGCAAGTTCCTTGTCTGGAATTTTATTGGCTTTCCACGTAAACCAAGTTAATCAGCCTCTTTTCTCCACTAAACTTTCCTACTACACTATTTCTTCCTGATCTAATCTTATATTTCTATATTAATAAATAAGTTTTTCCTTGCCAATGCTGTCCCCGCTTCGAATTCCCTGGATCCACCGGGGCTGAACCCCGGCAAATTGCTATCCATATAAACATTTAGTAAAACTTCTTTGGGAAATGTCTATCCAATGTATCCTTGGACTTAACATCACTTTTTATTGGGATCTCATTTCATCATAAAACAATTCAGTCCATGGCTGGCAATCTATAGTTTGGCAGCATGAACTACTGTTCTTTCTTCTTCCATTATTGAGCTGAAATCTGCCTCCCTAAACTTTTCAACTGCTAGTCCAATTTCTGCCTCTAGGCTTGTTACATAACAGCAGACACTTCCAATATATGAAACTTGTAGGTTTTTAAAAATATTTTCTAAGTTCAAATTATGAAGTAGAAAAGAACAGCACAAACTCATTATTATAATAGCTATTTCATCTTTTGGGCTACACTTAAAACCCACTTCAAAAAAGAAAATGAAAAGTTCTGTGTTAACAGCTTCAAACTTTAATAATAGGCTCATACAGCTTTGAAGTGAATCTTATATTTTGATGACAGTCTGAGAGCTGAAACAAATCAAAGATTAGTTTTCTATTAAGATTAGATTCTTCCAGAGTTTAAATTTCTTTATCTTTATCTTACAGATGTAGACTGTGTCAAACACCGTGAACAGGTCTGTATGCCCATCTTGACATGAAAGTACTACTTTTGTATAATTTTAAAGGCCAGGATCAGTAAAGAAATACTCAACATTATATATTAAATTTCTACCTGTTTGAAGGTTTATTTTTTAAGTTTCAAAAATTGTTTCTTTTAAAAAACTGTAGGTAGACCTTTCTAAAAGGGAAGGGGAAGAACAGAGTGGCTAGACACCTAGCATCAGAGTGAAATGGTGCTGATTAAATTCTAGCTGTTTGATAGTGTGCCCATGGGAAACAATACTTGCATCATATTTCACAATATTGTGAAATTTAAAGCTGTAACATTTAAAAAGGGCTTAACAGAGTACCTGACACATAGTAAGCTCAGGGAGGACAAGTCATGACTTAAAATGTCTAAATGGGTCACATACATCCTTGTTCTCTATCTTAAAGAATGAAGATTTTGATTTAACCTTTTTTTCATTACTCATTAAATAATGACTACTGTTAAGACAATCTAGGTGTGGTAGTAAAAACTTAAGCTAGCTACCAGGCAATTTGGGTTTTAGACTAGCTCTACTGCTTTCTGTCGCTCAGATGGTAAACATCTGTCTACAGTGTGGGAGACCGGGGTTCAGTCCCTGGGTTGGGAAGATCCCCTGGAGAAGGAAATGGCAATCCACTCCAGTACTCTTGCCTGGAAAATCCCATGGACAGAGGAGCCTGGTAGGCTACAGTCCACAGGGTCGCAAAGAGTCAGACATGACTGAGCAACTTCACTTCACTTCTACTGCTTTCTAGTTGCATGACACTATGGCCCAGGCAGTCCCTTCCACTTCTTTAAGTCAAAAATTTTGGTTTCCCTGTTAAAGAAAATTAGAGATTAAGACTGTAAATTTTGGAGTCAGGATTGAGTTCAAGCCTTCCTTCATGATTTATTAGCTGTATGAGAATGAAAAGGTTCAGTTCAGTTCAGTCACTCAGTCGTATCCCACTCTTTGCGACCCCATGAATTGCAGCATGCCAGGCCTCCCTGTCCATCACCAACTCCTGGAGTTCATTCAGACTTGTGTCCATCGAGTCAGTGATGCCACCCAGCCATCTCATCCTCGGTCGTCCCCTTCTCCTCCTGCCCCCAATCCCTCCCAGCATCACAGTCTTTTCCAGTGAGTCAACTTTTCTCATCAGGTGGCCAGTGTATTGGAGTTTCAGCTTTAGCATCATTCCTTCCAAAGAAATCCCAGGGCTGATCTCCTTTAGAATGGACTGGTTGTATCTCCTTGCAGTCCAAGGGACTCTCAAGAGTCTTCTCCAACACCACAGTTCAAAAGCTCAGCCTTCTTCACAGTCCAACTCTCACATCCATACATGACCATTGGAAAAACCATAGCCTTGATTACATGGACCTTTGTTGGCAAAGTAATGTCTCTACTTTTGAATATGCTATCTAGGTTGGTCATAAATTTCCTTCCAACGAGTAAGCATCTTTTAATTTCATGGCTGCAGTCACCATCTACAGTGACTTTGGAGCCCCCCAAAATAAAGTCTGACACTGTTTCCACTGTTTCCCCATCTATTTCCCATGAAGTGATGGGACCAGATGCCATTATCTTCATTTTCTGAATGTTGAGCTTTAAGCCAACTTTTTCACTCTCCACTTTTACTTCATCAAGAGGCTTTTTAGTTCCTCTTCACTTTCTGCCATAAGGGTGGTGTCATCTGCATATCTGAGGTTATTGATATTTCTCCCAGCAATGAGCAAATAAAAAATTCATTAGATGTGTATAAGAGACAGGTGTATTCTTGCACCTTTTCTTAATATCTTCTGCTTCTGTTAAGTCCATACCATTTCTATCCTTTATAGTGCCCATCTTTGCATGAAATGTTCCCTTGGTATCTCTAATTTTCTTGAAGAGATCTCTAGCCTTTCCCATTCTATTGTTTTCATTTCTTTGCACTGTTCCCTGAGGAAGGCTTTCTTATCTCTCCTTGCTATTCTTTGGAACTCTGCATTCAAATGGGTATATCTTTCCTTATCTCCTTTGCCTTTCACTTCTCTTCTCAGCTATTTGTCCTCAAACAACCATTTGCCTTTTTGCATTTCTTTTTCTTGGGGATGGTCTTGATCTTTGCCTCCTATACATTGTCATGAACCTCTGTCCATAGTTCTTCAGGCATTGTTTATCAGATCTAATCCCTTAAATCTATTTGTCACTTTCACTGTATAATTGAGAGGGATTTGATTTAGGTCATACCTGAATGGTCTAGTGGTTTTCTCTACTTTCTTCAATTTAAGTCTGAATTTGGCAATAAGGAGTTCAGGATCTGAGCCACAGTCAGCTCCCGGTCTTGTTTTTGCTGACTATATAGAACTTCTCCATCTTTGGCTGCAAAGAATATAATCAATCTGATTTCAGTATTGACCATCTAGTGATGTCCATGTGTAGAGTCATCTCTTGTGCTGTTGGAAGAGGGTGTTGGCTATGACCAGTGTGTTCTCTTGGTGAAACTGTTAGCCTTTTCCCTGCTTAATTTTGTATTCCAAGGCCAAATTTTCCTGTTACTTCAGGTATATCTTGACTTCCTACTTTTGCATTCCAGTCCCCTGTAATGAAAAGCACATTTCACATACCACAGGGCAGCCATACCTGACATGGGGCACTGCAGTTCCATTTTCCACCAAGCTGTACTAGCCCCTGAAGTCCCCTCCCATCAGGTCATGCTTAGTAATCTTTGTATTGGCAGCCTTCAGCTCAGCTCTAAAATTTAGAAGGTTCATAAAGTATAGTAACTGAAGGAGTGGATGAATTAATTAATGAAACATATCTGAAGGGGAACTTGAATTTAAGCATATTTTGAGTTATCTAAGTGGAGATACTCAAACATTAGAAAAATATCATGTCTGCAAGTGAACTTATTTTTGAAACCAAATCAGTCACAGACATAGAGAACAGACAGGTTGCCAGGGGTGGGGGCAGTTAGTAGATGCAAACTAATATATACAGAATGAGTATACAAAGTCTTACTGTACACTACAGGGAACTATATTCAATGCTTATGTAACTTAATCAGTTTGCTGTATACCAGAAACTAACACAACATTGCAAACTGTAAATCAGCTATACTTCAATAAAAATAAATTTTTAAAAAAAGAAAAATATGATGTCTGAAACCCTGGGACAGAAGGAGCTGGAAAGGTAGAGTCTTTGGTGAAGAACTTGAGTTAGTGTAGAATTTGAAGTAAAGCCAGAACAAAATTAATAGCTATCATGTATTCACTATTTACCATGCCATGTGCTGCTAAGTATTTCATACATATCTTCTCAGTTATGTATGTTTTACTTTACTATTACCACACAGCTATTATTGCCTTCATTTTGCAGATAAATAAAGTAAGGCTTAGAGAGGAAAAATAATTGCCCCAGGGTTATATAGTCAGGATTTGAATTCCAACATGTTTGACTTTAATGTTCACACTGCACAATTTGCTCAAAGAAGAAAAACCTAGAAAATTCTTTCTTGGTAATTGCCTACTTGCTCCTGCAGGCAACTTATCACCTTGGCTTTGGCTCCAGAAACTGAGATTAGTGTGACCTCAACTACGATGTTAAAATATATCTGTTTACCTATGTGCTAGTGAAGTGTATATCAAGTACCTTGTTACCAATACTTAATGGCAAATGTTGCTATGATGTAATAGTTCTTATAACTATAGTAGTTATCCTCATATTTCATACTTACATTCAGGCAGAACTTTTAAAGTGAAAGAGAGAAGTAGCAAACTACTACATGAGATATGTAGAAAATTGATCCCATGGGAAAGGTTGTACTTGTGAATATGATATATGTGTTGAGAATGGATGCATCAACCAGTATGGTGGAAAAGATTCTATTTTAAAATAAATCATGATTCAGTTACCAGTTATTATAAAGAAGTTTATCACTCATGATTATATATATGACATTTTTTTTTTTTTTACTTACTGTATCTTGGGGTTAGTTGAGAATAGACAATTGGAATAAGACACAAATGCACTGAGAGCTTTCTGAACTTGCTTGGAAAATTCTAAATCCTGAGAATAAAAATTTTGCTTAAGGAATTCAATGCTTTTTATATGTATTTACAGGTTGACTGTAGTAAATATAAAATGTTACCATTAGAAGAAAGATTTTGTTATGACATATATATGCCAATTTGTGGATCTGACGGCAAAACTTATGGCAATGACTGCTACTTTTGTTATGAAGTTGAGTAAGTATTGAAATAGTTTTCTACATTTAAGGGTTACTAATTACATGTTAAGACAAATGTACTTGAAACAGAAGGAGTTGTTTATGGTATAGAATATGTAAATCATCTCAAGCTGACTCTGATGAATAGAATTCTCATAATTTACAGGATTCAGGAGTCACTGGTATTACTGTGTCACTACATATTGACAGTAAGAGTGAGTAGAGAACCTTAGAAGGAAGGAATCTTGGAAAGAAATTTAAAGGTTATCCAGGAGAAGGCAATGGCAACCCACTCCAGTACTCTTGCCTGGAAAATACCATGAATGGAGGCGCCTGGAAGGCTGCAGTCCATGGGGTCGCTGAGGGTTGGACATGACTGAGTGAATTCACTTTCACTTTTCACTTTCATGCATTGGAGAAGGAAATGGCAACCCACTCCAGTGCTCTTGCCTGGAGAATCCCAGGGATGGGGGAGCCTGGTGGGCTGCCGTCTATGGCGCCGCACAGAGTTGGACACGACTGAAGTGACTTAGCAGCAGTTCAACTTCTACCAATTAATCTATTGCTTAAACTCTTCCCACGAAAAATTCACCAGTTTGGCTCACAGTCAATGTTTTGTTGATTTTCAGGGAAAAAGAAATATCCCTTCATCTAGGCATGCCAGTCCACAACTGCTAGGATGATCTGTGTTTATTGTTCAGCTTCAACAACTAAGTCTGGATATGTTAGAGCTCCTTAACGATTGGTCCAAAAGGGGACACTATTTGAAAAACCTAAAGAACTTATTCTTAGTATGATTTCTCCAAAAAAAAAAAAAAAAAGTATGCTGGAGGTATAATAAACTTAAATTTAGAAAATCAAATAACCAAAAGCAGTTTAAAGATTACAAAGTAATCATCCAAAAGATATATTAGTATCAGCTCAAAAAGCACGAAATGATGCCTAAATACTAGAGTGTATTTAGAAACTTACAGTTCCCTTTAAGTACTTTTAAAACAAACATGACTGAAAACTAGCATCTAATATATATGGCATATTGTTCTGATTCTGTTTTATTAAGAAAAATTTATGAACTCTTATAAAAAAGGTTTACATGCATCTTCTTTAAAGAAAAAAATCCATTAAAATATGTTTTTAGGGACATAAACTGACTGTGATGTATTATGAGCCCATCCTTATATAATCAGCACCACTTGCTAAAAAATCCCTAAACTGCCGTCACTCCTTTTAAAAGCATCAATAAATGGAGAGACTTGGCTACATTTTGAGGGGCTCACTGGTGAAATGTAGATGCTAATGAAATGCCTATGGCCTCAGCATTTCTCACTTGTTGCTATTTTTGTCTCCACAGGGAAACTAACAACAAACTTAAATTTGTACACTTTGGAAAATGTTGAATCTGTCTTATGATTACAAACACAAGAGACACATTTTTTCTCCCATATAATCTATACCATGTTACCTAATCTTGTCACTATTATGTCTTGATTTGCTTATAAAATAAAGTGAAATAAATATATGTCTGACTTTTTGTTTAGGAGTTGAATCTTCTAGATTTGTTTCACTTTTGCGTAATCTCTATAAGACAACTTTAGGGCCACATCCTGGGGGAAAGGGGCCAGTTAAGACTAGTAGTGATACTGAAGCTCCAATACTCTGGCCACCTGATGCAAAGAGCTGACTTGTTGGAAAAGACCCTGATGCTGGGAAAGATTGAAGGCAGGAGGAAAAGGGGATGACAGAGGATGAGACGGTTGGATGGCATCACCAACTCAATGGACATGAGTTTGAGCAAACTCTGGGAGACGGTGAAGGACAGGGAAGTCTGTCATGCTGCAGTCCATGAGATCGCAAAGAGTCAGACATGACTGAAAGACTGAACGGCAACAAATATTCCAATAAAAATTAAAGAATAAAATAAAAATAAAGAATGCCAGTACCCACTGCCCCCCACAATTAAGTATAACAACAATGTTAAATTAAAATCAGCATGCTGTTATTTTGCTCAGTTGCTCAGTCATGTCAGACTGAACAACAACAAAGCAGGAACCAGAAAAATCAAAGGAGCTAAAGCTGGTGCCTTCTCTTGCCCAGGCTAGGAAAATATTCCCTGTGTATAACTTAGTTCTGGCTTATTTCTGAAAAATTCCTGAACACATAAAGAGGGAGACTTCAAGCACAACAATCAGGAAATACTGTTTTGCTATATGTCTCTTGTGTTTAAGACACTGAAAGCAACTCTGGGTTGAGACTGCTACTTCCTCCCAGAGAATATGTCTATGAAACATTTCAAGTAAATACAGCCAGGAAAGTTGTGCAAGTTCCCATGAATTAGTTGCTGTCTCCCATGTTTTTCTTTTTCTTTTTTTTTTTTCTTGTTTTTCTTTCTTTAAAGTCTGACCTCAGGTATAGGACCTAAAACATGAAATCCTACTAATACATTATGTATCACAAAATTATATTATTATATATTTCAAAGATCATATTATTTGTTCCCCAAAACAGACTGTGCCTTGCAAACTTTTAAATCTATCTGTACATCTATTCAATGAACACATATCTATTAATGCCTACTTTGAGTCTATGTTAGACTTGGTAGCATATAATAGTGAAAAGAATTGATTTGGTCTTGTCCTCTTAGAGTTTACATTCTGTGGAAAAATTATTTGCTATGCTTAGTACAGCATCATGTACAAAAGTGATATTATACAAATATGTTTAGTAACACTGAATCAAAATTAAGCAACATTTCAATTGTATTATAACAGAGTCACATTACATAAGTATATAACATACGAAAATCTAACTACGTGATCTCTGCAAAGAGGGAAAAGGAGAAATCTCTGCAAAGAGGGAGAAAAAGTTAAACTCTTTTCAATTGTGTTCTGATTTCACAAATCCATCAGAAATTTAGGGACTGAGACTGTCCACCACAATGACATGAAGTAGGACTTCAAGTAGGATACTGTTTGTTGTAGTGGTTATTTTCTTGTTTTCCCAACTGTTTTAGAAAAAACACTCTTTAAAGAAATTGAAAATACTGACTTGAATGTCATTTATCTTTTCACCAAATACTGCTTAAATATCCACATTTTGTTAGATGCTAGAAATGCATTGATCAGTTCAGTTCAGTTCAGTTGCTCAGTCGTATCCGACTCTTTGCGACCCCATGAATCGCAGCACGCCAGGCCTCCCTGTCCATCACCAACTCCCAGACTTCACTCAGACGCACATCCATCGAGTCAGTGATGCCATCCAGCCATCTCATCCTTGGTCATCCCCTTCTCCTCCTGCCCCCAATCCCTCCCAGCATCAGAGTCTTTTCCAATGAGTCAACTCTTTGCATGAGGTAGCCAAAGTACTGGCATTTCAGCTTCAGCATCATTCCTTCCAAAGAAATCCCAGGGTTGATCTTCAGAATGGACTAGTTGGATCTCCTTGGAGTCCAAGGCACTCTCAAGAGTCTTCTCCAACACCACAGTTCAAAAGCATCGATTCTTCAGCACTCACCTTTCT